>PVJS01023610.1:0-29436 GCA_004027185.1 Glis glis
GAGAGCTGAGGCTGGCCGCGAACCCGGATCCTCCGGTCTCCGCCTCCCAAAGTACTGGGATTACAAGCGTGCACCACCACGCCCCTGGTATGTGTATCTTTTTTTATAGCTGCACAATTCACAATTGCCAAACTATGGAACTAGCTAAGATGTCCATCAATAGATGAATGGATTACAAAACTATAAGATGAATGGATTAAAAAACTACATGTAGGATATGTACACAATGGAATTTTACTCAGCCATAAAGAAGAACAAAATATGTCATTTGCAGGGAAATGGATGAAATTGGAGAACATTATGCTAAGAGATTAGACAGTCACAAAAAGTGAAAAGTTGAATGTTCCTCCTAATATGCAGAAGCTAGGGAGAAAATGGGATTAGGAGGGACTCCAGACAAAGAAGGAGAAACCTTAGATGAGTAAAGAAGGCAGCCTAACTAAAGGAGATGGAAGGGGGGTAGAGGGAAACACCCTAATGCACATGATGTACATACACAAACTTATCAAAGTCAATCACTATGCTGAACATGAGAAGGAGAGAAGAAGGAAGGAATGGGGTGAGAATTGGGGGAGGGCTAAATGAGTGCTGTGTGCATGTATGCCTCTACCACCCTGAACCTCATCAAGATGTATGATTACAATGCACCAATAAAATATAAATAAAAAAGAGGCATCTGGACACCACACTACAAAAAAAAGAAAAATGAACTAAAAGGTACAGAATATTGAAAACAGAGAAGTCTTCAATTGAGGCACCAGTTTACAGAAAGCACAGTTATAATTTCTTAGCACCTTACATATATTACCCAATTTAATTGGCCTAAAACCCTATGAGGAGGGTACTATTATTATTGGGTTCTCGGAGATAGGGAAACTCATGTCCAAAGTATTTAGGGATTGTGCAAGATTTCAGAAGTCAAAAGTGGCAGAAACAGAATTTTAACCCAGGATATGTGGCTCCTGAAGCAATGTTCTCACTGTTCTACTAGATTACTATGCTTTGGTATGAAACTAATGAGAAAAGGGAAGTAAGGATGGAGGCTATTAGACTTATATGCATCCAGATAAAGAATGAGGAGAACTAAGCTCTGGGAAATTCTTGAACAGGTCTATGGAATCGCTATGCAATTTGTTAATTTATTGACCCCTGACTATAAGACATTACACAAACAACAAAGGCAACAAAATTACAATAGTGGGAATAAAATGTTAAGGTCTCAAAAGGGATCTTATTTCTGTACATTTAACTTTAGGTAAAAGTTAAAGACAAAGGTATGGAAAGGTAAAAATCCCAATCAACTTGTTGCTAATTACAAAAATTAGTTTCCTAGACAATGGCAAAGTAAATAGAAAGACTTAAAGGGAAAATAGTTTCCCAATCCATCAACCCTGAAGTGATGCGATTTCAGCCCTATTTCAACTAATTTAAAATATAAGCTAAAGATGAATAACAGAGAATATGAAGGCAACTGCTTTCCAGTAAGCTGACATGATAAAATCACGAACAGATGCAAAAAAAGTATTTTTCTAAAGTTGTACTAATTTCTATTGAAGAGACAATAAGTTTTGTGAATTCAGAGAAGGCTAGAACAGTATGTAGTAATTGTAGTGTGTGTGTGTGTTTGTGTGTGTGTGTGTGTGTGTGTGTGTGTGTGTGTGTGTGTGTGAAAGCTTTGCATATCCCAAAGGATGGAAGAGAGTAAGCCAGTACATCAAATACCAGTATATCAAATACTCTCCATTTAGAGGTGGTACAGAGTTTATGGACCAGAAAGGGTAAGTCACTGGTTTAACACCTGTTTCTTATTTTTGCAAGCCCAATAACATGTCCCCTGTTTGGGTAACTCTTGTGTCTTAGCTTCAACTGCATCTAGCCCATTTATGCTGCTATAAACAAATACCTTTCATGGGGTAATTTATAAACTATTGAACTTCTAATTTAGCCCTTCTGTCTGGAGGCTAGGGAGTCTAAGATCAAGGTGCTGATAGGTTTGGTGCTTGGTGAGAGCTCACTCTCGGCTCCATAGATGGTACTTTGTTGCTGTGTCCTCAGACGGAGGAAAGAAGGGGTAATCTCTTCATTTTTTATATGAGCACTAATACATTCATGAGAGTTTAACCCTCATGACTTTATCCCTTCCCAAACGGCCATGTTTTTTAATACCATCGCATTGGATATTAGGTTCCAACATGTGGATTTGGGGGGACACCAACATTTAACTCATGACAGTCTGCTATAACAAAATACCACAGGCTGGGTGGCTTACACAACAGAAATTCTTAGAGTCATGGAGGATTGGAAGTCCAGGGTCAGCCTGGTCGGGTTCTGGCGGGGTCTTTCTGGTTTGCATAGAACAACCTTATTACTGTGCCCTCAAATGGTGGAGGGAAATTCTGTCTCTTCCTCTTCTTATACAGAAACAAATCCCATCATGGGGGCGATACCTTCTTGATGTCATGTACACCTAATAAACCCTCAAATATCCCACTTCCTAATGTCAAAACACTGGGAGTTAGGGACCCAAGATATGAATTTTGGGGAGACACATATAATTCAAAGTACATTGAGTTGGTGAAAATGGGTTCATGCTGATGATTGAAAATGTACAGTTTATTGGTTATTATCTTCTTTACAGAATCCAGCCCAGTTATTGTCAATGAACTCTCAACTTTCCTCTTTATATCACATTTTGCAAAATTCTGAAAACTTATTTTCCTGACATACAGCTCATTAATTCATGTATTGTCCAACAATAATAAATTGAGTTTCTGTTGTATACAAGGTACTCTGTTAGGTACTATTTTAATTATCCTGCTTTTAAATTAAAAATGCAAACTAATTCATTAATGATTAAATATACTGTTACTACATAAATTACAAGATAAATGCTAACTCCTAAATTCCAACATTATTCTAGATCTGATCTCAATCATTCTTTTCTCCCACTTTTTTCCTGCTATTATAGCCAGATAGGAGTAATTCTTCTTTCTTACACATATTTTCCTGATTATTTATCTTTGCTTAATCCTTTCTCTCAGGACCATTTTCTAGCATTTTATCACATCAGTGCATTTCTGCTGAAGTATAACTCAAATGTCACAACAAGGCTTTTTTTTATTTTCCAACTCTTCTTCCATCCTCTCATCCCAGTAGTCTTGACATACTATGGGCTCTCATGAAATCTTATCTATCTCTTCTTAAAGTGCTTGGTGTTAAATAATAAGCACTAACTTTCTGGAAGTCACTGTCCTATAATCTGGAATTGAGTTAAGGGGGAGAAGAAAATACTATTTAGTCTCTGAATTTAAGGAGATTAGGTCTAAGGGGAAGATTATGAAGTAAATAAAAAAGTAAAACACAGTGTGATGAAGTATCCTGCCAGTGGTCAGAAACATGAGAGATAAATTTGGCGAGCAACTAAAGACTGAAGCAGAATATAAGAGAGAGGAAGCTGGGGAGACAGGAGTTGAGAAGGGAGTGAAGTCAGTGCTGCGTTACTGATGAGCTGTGTGTGCCATGATGCAGAATCTGGGATGTTTTCCAGTCTCTCCCCTGCACCACACACTACTGCATATTCTCTCACTATGTGGTAACGCACTGTTCCCTTACTATCTTGAAGGCTGTATTCAAGGTAGTATTCAGAGTATGTAATGGACTATCTACTGTAGGCAATTCTCAGTTCAGGATCTCTTCTCCTCCTTCTCCTTCTCCTCCTCTGTCGCAACCCGAAGCCCCGTCCAGCAGGGCCCCGAGAAGAACCACACGAACTCAATTCAAGGTGCTGCTACGTCTCTCTTTAATCCGCAATGCTTGAAAATATATACAAAACGAAACTCCTGCCCCCCAACCGGCTAGCTGAAGGTGATCACGCTCCCCAGTTGCAAATGCCATTGGCTAAAAGGCGGCTGCACGCGGTGACGTGACCTAGATCATCCAGCAGGCGCATGCCCAACGGCGCAATGCGCATGCTCTAAGCATAGTTGTCCGAAAACCTGGTGACCAGTCTCATGACTCGGCTACCCGCCAAGCGCCATCTTGGGCCCCCGGCCTAGCCCAGGCAGGTCCTCACACTCCTTCTCCTTCTCCTCCTTCCCCTTCCCCTTCCCCTTCCCCTTCTCCTCCTCCTCCTCCTCCTCCTCCTCCTCCTCCTCCTCCTCCTCCTCCTTCTTCTTTCTCCTTCTCCTTCTCCTCCTTCCCCTTCCCCTTCCCCTTCCCCTTCTCCTCCTCCTCCTCTTTTTCCTCCTCCTCCTCCTCCTCTTTCTCCTTTCCCTTCCCCTTCCCTGTCCCCTTCTCTCTCTCCCTCCCTCCCTTCCTCTCTCCTTCCCTCTCCCTCTTTCTCTCTCTCTGTCTCTCTCTCTCTCCCCCCTCTCTCTACTATATCAAAACTTTGTTAAAGTTTTAATGTTCTATAATGCCTTATAGAATTTAAAAGAACACAAATTAGGTGAACACAGATGAAGACTTTCCAAAGCTAAAGCTTAGGGCAACAGTGATATCAAATAAGATGACGTGGAAAAGTGAGACTCAGATTTCACAGTTACCTCAACACACCAAACAAGAAGCTCCCAGGAGAGACAAGTGTGATGTTCAGTATCGATTCAAATTTGTAAGACATCAAAAAATTTTAATTTTGTTTGAATTGATAACTTTGTTCTGTGCTAAATAGTTATTTTTTCTATTTATTTTCAAGTATTGTTTCAGGAGAAAACTAAATGAATGGCACTTTCTGAAATCACTAGAATTACAATATTTCTTTCATGGTGAAAATATTTAAAGTCAAAGATTCAGTCATATAATACTATGATTAAGATTGCTTATGAGACCAAGCATGACAATTTGCAGAACTCTGCAGAAAGTGCAAGTTCAAAATAGTATATGTAGAAATGAAAAAATATACAAGTGAGAACTTACTTTAAGTTATAGTAAAAGTAAACACATGGGACTGAAATTTTGGGGAAAAAATACTTGGTTCTAGTCCTCCTTTGCTTATCTAGAAAGTCATTTAACTTCCCTGGACCAGTGTTCTTATACAATGAAAGGACTGGAATAGGTTAGTGGTTCCAGAAAAATAAGAAAATATACTTCTGTGTATGATCTATTACTTCTATTTGAAAATTTGATGTTTCCATTAAAATTACACATACTCAGATTTGGCATTACTTTCTAGGTGCTGGTCTATTTGAGGACATCTCTATGGTCTCTTACATCTTCTTTCAACTTCTATAGTTTTATAAATTAAGATGCCTCAAGTGTGCAGTATTATAGATTCCATGAGGATTTCTTTTACCTTATTGTATTTTATTTAATTCTTACTTTGTGAGAGAAATGAAGAAAATCAGATCCTGCCTTAAATTAGCAAATTCAGATACTTGAAATGATGATTTCTCAGGAATTTTGGTATTAAATTCCAAATGCTCTATAAATTCAGGCTCTATGAAATGTTGAGTTTTGTTCAGTGATAAGGAATGATATTGGGATGTCTGAAACACAAAATATTTTAAAAATTATCAAATTCTCAAAATATTATGCCTTATTTGTCAGACAATGAAAACTTTAAGTAAAAGTCTTATGTAGGAACTAGAAAACATTTCCTAGTTGCATATTATATTACCATCAATGCCTAGATACTTAACATAGGAAACAACTTGTACTGAGATATCTCAGCTGCTACCTTACAAGGACACTGAGACCCGTGAGGATGGTCATTGCCCAAACTTTCCTTATTGAGTTTAATGGCATTTGTAGCCATATTATCTTTAAGATACTAAAATTAGTTTAAGGAGATGATCATCAACAAGGTAAATGTAAAGGAAATTAAATAATTTTCCTCTTATAGAACAAATTAAAATATATTGATCCAATAAATATATATATATTCATAAAAAGTTCTATAAGAACTGTATGCAATTATTGATTGGTTTCAATGTGTTACTTAATATAAAGTAAAAGATCAATCAAGATTATCCTATGGATGTACTACAATTCAAAGCAATGGAAATATCACATAAAGAGTCACTTCATTTTATTTTTCCTAAGAGAAGTTTATGCATTTGAATTCTGGCTCCAATGTTTATACACACACTCACACAAACCAGCTAGGACTCTATCTGGCAGATGGTAGCTGCTATAAAATAGTTGCTCTTATTATTTTATTTTGTTTTTATGACCACTGAATATATTTAAATTTAGATTAAAATCACCTATACATTTTAGTTAATGTTTCAATGTTCTTTACCCCAAGATGATTGGTACAAATAAAAAGGAAATTAAAAGTAGTTTCTCATTTTGTTATTACCAAATGTCAAATATTTTGTATAGTGGTTCTCAATTTTCTAAGGTCAGAGATAAAAGACCTCAGTAAGCGTTATTGATGTCTTCTTGAACCTGAGAAAAATGTATCCTGTACATAGCTTTGAAAACTATTTTAGGATATTCAAGGACACCAGGTTAGGAAATACTTATATAATTCATAACATGGATATTTTTTGTTCTTGTGAAGAAAATAATAACCTAATTTCATGTGTTGAATAGGAATTCATCTTCTCTATGCATCATCATTTTATCTAAAAAATTATTTATGTCACCATGTCATATAACATTACATGATAAATGCTGCATTATTTTTTCCATAAAGTACCTTAAAACTTTTAAAATTAATTGTGCAGTGTAGATGCAGAATTGAATGCTAAGATCAGCTCTGCATGCTAATTAAAAGTTTAAATATATCAGGATGACAAGTCACCTTAACTGGAAAGTAAGAAAGACAAATTGATTGCATCAGTTACTGAAAACTGACCCACAGCACCTGCGAAATGTCTACTCAGAGCAAGTGAGGATTGAGTTGTTTCTCCCAGTGAAACAATTCCTGTTGAGTGTAAAATGTATTGCTTACAACTTCCTTTTGTCTTGGTGGTCATTGTAATATTACGCTTTAATACAACTAATGTTTTAGACATTAAAATTGAAATTCTCATTTCATCACTTGAAAAATATCAGGGAATGCAATTAAGTAGAGTTTTGTTTCCAAGGCTACACTAGTCTTGGGAATAATTGAGCTGTGGAAACAGAATGCTCCTTTCTGTACTCTGTCAAGTCATAATTCTGGAAATTCAGACCATCCAACTTACCTCCCCCATTTTATGATTGTGCTCTTTTGAAGGATTGAAATTGGGCTGAAGAAGCTTCCTGGAAAGATTTTCTAAGGGTCGCCACTTCAAGAGTCCTCATAGTCAATATTTCTTTCATGCTGTTGTCAGCATGACAAACTTGAGTCAACTCTTATCTGTTTTCTAATTTGAGAAGCAATGTGCTTAGAGTACTCAGTTCTATATTCACCTATGAACTGAGTCTACCTAGGTAAGGATGAGCTTTTAGAATGAGAAAAAAATTCTCCAACTCTAAATTTGAATATTTTATGCATAAATTCAATGCGTTGACAAATGTCTATATCCCTGTACCTGCCACAATTACCAAGCTATAGAATGTTTCCAGCAATCCCAAATATTCCATATTCTTTTTTGCATTCTCTTACCCTGTCCATGACCCCAGACAGCCACTAATCTGCTAACACTATATTTTTGCCTTTTCTAGGATGTAATTTAATGGGATCATAAAGTCTTTTGAATCTATCTTCTCTTAGTTAGCATAATTCTTTTAAAATTGATTCCTATTTTATAGCATTTGTAGCATTTTCTTTTCTGTTGCTGAGTAGATTCTACGACATAGACACTCCATTTGCAAGTTGATGGACATTTGGTTTGTTTCCAATTTTGATTATCATAAACAGTGTATACATGAACCTCACATAAATATCTTTTAGTTGAACATTTTTCTTTAATCATTCCTTGGCTTGTGCTTGCTGGATCATATGAGAGAAGAATCTTTGTAAGAGCCTTTCAACTGGTTTCTAAAGCATCTGTGTAATATAAACCCACCAGCTCTGTATGGGTGTTCCCATGCTCAGGTCTCCACCAATATTTGCTACTGTTGCTATAGATATACATATTCTAGATTATGTATATCTTGTTGTTGTTTTAATTGCATTTTTCTAATGGCTAATGACATTGAATACATATTCATGTACATGTTTACTAATCATATTCTCTGGCGAAGTGGTGATCAAATATTTTGCCTATGTTGTGCTGGCTTTTTAACCCCTTAATTTTGTATTATATGTATTCTTTAAAAATTCTGGTTACAAGTCCTTTATAAAATTGAGATTTTAGGCAAGTTTTCTCCAGTCTATGACTGTTATTTTTATTTTCTCCCACTCTATTCCAAAGACCTAATATTTTTAGTTTTAATGAAATTAAATGTCATTTTTTCTTTCATGGTTTATACTTTTGTCTTCCTTTATCTTTACCTAATCTAACCTAATCTAATATCACAAAACTCTCTATTTTCGTATGAGCATTTTACAGTCATAATTTTTAAGTGTATGTCTATGAATCATTATAAGTTCATGGTATATTTTTTAAAATGGCTGTTTTAGATGGAATTGTGTCTCTCTAAAATTCATATATCGAAACCCTAACCCCTTATATCTCAGAATATGAACACATTCATTGTTGATAGGACATGCAAGGAGGTGACTGATTTAAAATGAGGCCGTAAGGATGAGGCCTAATACAACCTGGCAGGTGTCTTTCTAAGAAGAGATTATGATGCAGAGAGACAGTAAGGATGGGTACTCAGAGAGAACAGGCTACATGAGGACAAAGCAAGAAGGTGGCTATCTACAAACCAAAGAGGGAAGCCTTAGGAGAAGCCAAACCTGACAACCCGTTAAACTTGGATTTGAAGACTCTAGAACTCTGAGAAAATAAATGTCTGTAGTTCTAGCCTTTGAGTCTCTGGTATTTTGTTATAAAAGACCCAGAAAACTAGTACAATGGCAATTCAACTTTCCTAACAAGATTTGCTGAAAAGAGCATTCTTTCACCATTGATTATCTTTGTTCTTTTGTTAGGATTCAATTAAATATAAGTGTAGAATCTATTTGTATTGCATAAGTCTATCCTTTGACTTATTCCACACTGTCTCAATTATTATGCCTTTATAGTAAATATTAAAATTACATAGGTTATATCTCCAAATTTTTATTCTTCACATACTTGCTTTGACTATTCAAGATATTATCATATAAATTAGAGGAACAGCTTATTCCAACTTGTGAAATATTTGAAATTCTTTGAGCTTATAGATCAGTTTTTATAAAAAATGGCATTGAAAAAAATTGAATCTTAGAGTTAATGTATTAGATTTTAGGATTAGTTTGTTACTGTAGCATAGCCTATCAAATACTGACTAAACCAGTGTTTGAGCTGAAAGATGTAGCCAATATGCAGGATAAATGAATACAGACCTAGTGCTTTGACACAGAGCTGACACTTTTTACCATTATCACTAGGATTAACCTTGAAAACGAAGGTGGGAGCTAGTATAATGCAGTGTCTTGTTTGAGCAAAGCTGCTTCTATTCTTGGAAACAGCCATATCTCCAGCTCCAGGGAAATGTCAGTCAGGTGGTGAGAAAATTGTGTCAAAGCCATGAAAGATACTCAGTCATGCAAAATCCCTATCATCTCTTTGGGTGATGGTTAAACATAAGGAGATAGCTGAGGATCATGTTGTATTTGAGAAAAAAGATCCTTTAATTTGAGTGTAAACATGAAGATGAAGAAATAAAAAAGGGAATTTGAAATAAAAGAAGTGCTCATTCTATATTGTTATCCAATTACTACAAACTTCCTGGCTTAAAACACATGTATGTGTTATCACTGTGGTTTTTGTGGGTCAAGAGTCCCTGGAATGGCATGGTTTGGTTCTTAGCTTAGGGTCTAATGTGACTACAGCCAAAATATTAGTTGGGCTGGGCTCGTATCTATGTACCTGACTGGGGAAGATTGTGCTTTCAAACACACTTGGGTTAGTGGCAGGATTCATTCAACCTGTACTTGTGGGAAAAAGGGTGTTGGCTTCTACTGTTGACTAGAGACTGTGCAAGCTCCTGGAGTTGCCCACAGCTCACAGCTACACGAGCTTTCTCAACATGGCTGCCGACTTCATCACACCAGCACAGAACACCTCAAGAGTGTGTCTGCTAGCAGGGTGTTCATGTAAGGGAACATAGTCATGGGAGACACAACACAAGGAATCTGATACAGGAGAGAAGCTGGGGATACTTCTACATGGCTGGTTACAGCATCCCTGCAATTGTGCATCCAACTGGGACAGACACAGGTTCAGCCAAAAACTAAATAAGAATAAAAAAGGTTCTAGAAGAGATGCTGCTACAAGAAAATCAGCTACCTGATGTGTTTGAAATAGTAAATAGACAAAACAAAGAAGGTACAATTATCCATTCAAATGAAAACAAAAATTACATAAAAATGGAAATAATAAATGCTAAATAATAAATTCACTAAAACTATAGTAAAATTATTTTGGAAGTACGGCAGGGATACACATGGGTGTGTTTGGGATGGAGTTGGAAAATAGACATCTGAATCCCAATCCCATATTCCATAAAAGGGAATTAATATATGAATACCTAAAACATCACACAGATGAAAATGGCAATATAAGCATATTAGTTAACAATATGACATTACATGGATGGAGCACTGAAAATCATTGCTTATGGTGAAAATGCATCGGTGTGTATATCTGAGCAATAAGGTCTACTGTTTTGGGTTATACACCTACTAAATTAGTTGATCTGTAAAACCATGTGCTTGTATAATCATGGTAAAGTTAATTTGAGAATGTGTATAAGAACATTTTATTCTCTATACTTTAGCATCACTTGAACTAGAGAATATGATGCTAAGTGAGATCAGTCAGTTTCAGAAAGTCAAGAGTTGTATATTTTCTCTAAGATGTGGAAGCTAGAGAAAAAAAAAACACCAGGAAACATTAGGAATTTTAGACAAATGTAGAGACAGACCAGTGGAATAGAGGATGGGGTTTGGGGGATAGAGGCTGGGAGGGGAAAAGGAGGATTGAGGAAGGAAACAGTTCAAATAATACTATGGCAATATATAAAAGTATTACTACCAATTTCACTAACATGTATGGGGAGAGAGAAGAGGGTAGTGGGGTGGGATGTGGAGTTCAGTACACCAAGAGCTGTGTGCCTGTACATGTGTATCACATTGAACCTCACCATGATATATAAAGGCAATGCACTAATAAAAGTGTAAAAAAGTGATGCAAGTTTTAGAATTTTTTATTAAAAAATCAGTAATATCTTTCTACTTCCATCATATCCCATAAAGACCACAACTCCCAAAGAATTCTGAAAAGGCCGGCAGAATCTCCTTGGAAAATGAGGTGGAATAACAAGAGAGATAGTGGGGAAGAGTGGATGTACAATTAGGAAGAATATGGTTCAATAATTTTACAGTTTTCTCTGGTTCTCAGGTTATATTGGAAGAAGTCTGGAAGTGGGCAAAGGACATTAATTGCCTACTTCATGCCAGGCACTATGGACTTAATATCCTCTGACTTCCTCACACTAACACTGTGAGACAGATATTTCTTACCCTATGCCCCAAAAGAGGAGACTAATGAGGAGACAGTAAATAATTTACTCAAGAAAACCAAGCCTCTTGGTTTAGTCAAGTCAGAGCAAGGACTGACTCCGAAAACCTCAGCTCTGAAATGGCTCCCAAAGAATGCTATGTATATATACGAAATTATCAGTACCAATCTCAATGAGCTGTAGGAAGGGGGGAGGGAATGGGGTGGGAGCACCGAGTGTCGTGTGCATGTGTGTTCCTATCACTCTCTATATACCTCGTTATGATGCATAATTACAATGCACCAAGAAAAGTGTATTTAAAAACTTTAAAAAAAATGGCTCTAAAATGAGGCTCTGCCTAGCACCAAGCCTGTGCTGGTGAAGTTTACATTGTTTTCTAAATGAAAACCTCTTTCAATGAGTTAATTAAGTCTTCCACACATGTAACATTCATTCATTTAAAAATAGCCAACTCAAAGGTAAGTTTCAGTTTTGCTCTTGAAAATGTTCATGTACAGAATTTTATATTTATTTTCATTAAATGTGATGTACTCAAAATAGTGCAAGACATTATATTAAGTGAGTGTAGGTGTTTAAGTAAGAAATTTTTTTTCTAGGGGTTAGTATTGGGTTCTTATGTAAATTTTAGTTAATGATATAGCAATCTGATTTATCCATGCCATTTGATTAAATCTTAACACCCTATTTTAGCGATAAATCAATATTTAATAGACTGATTACCATAGAGTTGCTATTATGCTAAATCATTGTGAGAGACCTTGCTAAAATGACCTTAAATAGATCTATAGGTGGCTTTGTAGAGTATATCAATTTTTATGAAGAGGAAGTTTTGTGCTAACTAGTGTTCATTATGAAATACATATTTTTGTCACAGCTGGAACTTTGGATGAGCATATTTAAAGAATCTCAAGATGGACTGTATCTGCCCTTGATTCTTCGCATTTATTTCAGTGACGTAAGTGAAGGTGCCAAAGAATAGTGAAGCTGAAAATGATCGAGAGGTTAACAGTCCATCGTCTATTGGCTGTTCATTTGCATGAAGAACAGTCTTGCGGATACACACTGTGCAAAGTGAGCGTAGTCCTATGTTGCTGAAACAGTCATGCGTCACATCTTCACAGTGTCTGTGCTGCAAAAGATAATAACAGTCCTCTGGTTTTCCTAGAGGCCCCTGGCCTGCACTGCTGAGGATCAACACCACAGCAAAATGCATGCAAAACTGTGCATGTTTTGATGATCAGTTTTAGCTTTCCAATTTGTAAATGAAAAATGGATTTGCTTCGGTAATAATCGGTCACCAACAATCTCAGCAGAATTATGCTGATGGCTTAGGCCTATACCATTAAGCATATTTTTAAATGAGCTGATGAATAAAGGTATCAATATTTCTGACTATAAATTACCAGCTTTTATGAGAAAATGGTGTAAGACTAGATTTTCTCTACTCAAAAATACATTTAATTTTCGATAACATGAATAAGTTAAAATGTAAAAGCTATTGATTTTTATTTTCCTCAAGCGCTTTCGATAGATCTGGTGTTCACTGGGGCAGTGTGTGTGTGTGTGTGTGTGTGTGTGTGTGTGTGTGTACTAGCACATGTAAGGGAGGGATTTCATGTGCATAAGAGGAAGAGTGTAAGGTTTTGCACTAGAGTCGACAGGTATGCATACAGTCACTAGCCAGCTTGATACCCTCTCAGCAGCTTCTTTTCCTATTTTCTGGGCTATGCTGATTTAATCAAAAGCAGAATGAAGACAAAAACGGGACCAGCTGAGCCTTAAAGCCTTTGTTTAGCTTAATAGGCCAGGTTAGCATTTTGCAGATGTTGGTTTCCAAATTAATAATCCTGTAGAGGGCACCTAGCAGCAGTTGCTAGTAAGTGACGTAATTTGGAATTTGATTTGCTTCTTAGGTTAAGACAAACAAATCTCATTTGCGGTGTAAAATACCTAACATCATGAAAATAATGCCTTCTGCTTTGCTTTCTCACCCAAGGGCATTTGACAGAATTAGAAGTCAAGGTTACTGTGACAGTCCCCACGCTGGAGGACACTGCAGCCGCAGACCCCATTTGAAAGCCTCCTCTTTTCATTTATTAAGTTAGAGCAAGCAGGAACCATTCTAGTGGAGGTATTTGTAGCTTTGTGTTGTGTTGGGAGAAATAGAATTCCCTGATAATACAGCTGCACTTTTGATTTGTCGTTTATTTGGAATAAATAGAGGGTGGTATGCCAGTTGCTATGGAAACCAGCTCTACTTTGGAACAGCGCAAGACCTTTAAAGCACGTTTGAAATTGCTTCCTTCTCGTTCTGTTTCCGCACCCAAGAAGGTGTAGCGTGCAATTAAATAGAAATGAAGGTTTAATTAAAAAATTAAATTACATTTTCTGGATTTTCCTTTGCGCAAAATAACCTTAAGAGAAGGAGCATTGCTACCTACGTACATGGCTGTATGTGTATTTTGGAGAGAGAAAAGGATCATTATCTTGCTGCTCTGTGTGTGTGTGTGTGTGTGTGTGTGTGAGAGAGAGAGAGAGAGAGAGAGAGAGAGAGAGAAACAGAGAGAGAGAGAGAGACAGAGAGAGACAGAGAGAGAGGAGATGATCTCTCACATTGCTCTCTATTACAAAAATGCCAGTTCCACCTACAACATTACAGAAAAATTGCCCAAGCCATGCAAGCCTATGGATATAAAAAAATCTTTTTGGATTCATTTGCAGGTTATAAGTTGACAACAAAAGAATTAGATATATACTGACATCATGAGAGTTATGCTGAGACTAAAAGACAAATTTTGTGAATTTTTTTAGAGATAATGTTTTAAGGTAGGTTAGTGAAAACATGAGCAATATGTATTCAGGGACTGGGAAATAGGCATTAAACACAAGAACATATGTCTATCAGGAAGCCAAAAAAAAAAAAGGTTTTACAGGAAAAAAAAGTAGGGCATATTATAAAAAATGAGTAGAGTTCATAAAACAGAAGTAGTATTCCTTAGCTTCTGAAATTGAAAAGCATGATCTAATATTTATTTAGTCTTCTGTATTGATTATATAAGACCACAGAAATATAATTATAGATAATTATTCAAAGGGGATCAAGAGATCACCCTAGTTAAAACCATATTTTAGCATCTTGACTTTCTATATAGATCTTTACAGTACATGAAGGGATCCCACATTCCTGATTCCATGTGCTTTCTGAACAATTCTGACTCACTCAGTTCAGAGCAGCCAATATTTCCATTTTCTATATAAGTGACATTTGTCGAGTCACCCAGGCAATCAATGTCCTCACATCTAATAGCATGACTTTTTCCATTTCCAGGTTAAATTTGCCAAACATATCTTGTTTTCTTTCAACTTAGAAGGAAGGTATCATCAAGTCTTTTGAAGTGCGATTTATCTGCCCTTTAGAGCTGCAGAATATCCTTAACGAACTGTGCTTTAAAACTGAGATTTCTTATTTTTCTAATTGACCTGTGGTCTATATTTATTTCCTATAGGTTTAAAATTAGTTTTTCTGGTTCATTCACACGGTCAGACCTAGTTGCCAGGGTTTGATTTATATGTACAGTGACACATCCCTTTATGGTGATACACAGGATTGCTATTTTGTGGGTATGGTGTGTCTACTTAACTAGGTGCTATTTATGTTGAGTCGTTCTTTGCTTCATCAGCCCCGCCCTGGCGAGGAGCCCTTGTGGCAGTGGATCCCTGTGCTATAAATAGGTTGTACGGAGAGCTGGAGAAAGATTGCTCTATAATAACGGAGCCTCCTTGGTGGTGAGCAGCTGCTGCCCGGCAGTCCTGGGACTTTCAGGAGGCTGCTATGAATATGTTCACAGCAGGCCGAGGCTGACTACACGCTGTTAAAGTGCTGCATCGCCAAATCCCGGCTGCTGGAGCGCGCTGGCCCCCTCCTATTCCACACAGAGGCTCTCCTGGAACAGACACTCTGTGTTTCTGTCAAATAAAAATTATGCTGTTCAATTGATAATCAACGCCTTCCTAGTATCCCCTACAGAAATGAGCACTTTGTAAATATTATGTGAGTTCTTTTTTCCTAGACTTTCAAATGAGTAGGCTCTCCTTTATCATAACTGATGATTAAGTAGCTGTATAACAAAACAAAAAAGGTGTATGTGGGGGGACTTGTTTAAATTATTTTAAGATGTATTGTCTAAGTTTTGGAAGGTAAAGATTTAATATGGGCTTATCTCTTGACTGAATTGACAATCATGCCAAATGTCAATAAACTGGAATGCATAGGATTCTAGACTTTATTTTCCCCTTTGGTTTATTTTATACTTTTATTGGCACATTATAGATTCACATTGTAATGTAGTTCATAGTGATAGTGACATACATGCACACAGCACTTGGTGAGTTTTCTCCTGGTTCCCTCCCCACTTCCCCCCTTCCCCATACAGGATATTGAGGTTGACATTGGTATTCTCACATATGTACATAGTGTCAATGGATGTAATTCCTTTATTAATTATCCCTCTCCCCCTCCCCCCAGACCACCTTCCTCACTCCACTGGAGTTTTCCCTCCATTATCTAAAGTCCCTCTGGTATCCTGGTTACTCCCTAACTTCCTCATATGAAAGAAAACATATGACCCTTCACTTTCTGTGACTGGCTAATTTGACTTAATGTTCTCCAGGTCCATCTATTTTCTTGAAAATGACTTAGTTTTGTTCTTTATTGCTGAGTAGAATTCCATTGCATGTATATCCCATAATTTTGTAATCCATTCATCTATGGAATTAACCCTAGGTTGGTTCCATAATTTGTCTATTGTGAATTGTGCTGCTATAAACATGGAAATTAGACCAGAGAATTTGAAATTACTTGAGGAGGTCATAGGTCCAACACTTCAACATAGAGGCACAGCTAGAAATTTCTTCAATAAGACCCCCAAAGCTCAGGAAATTAAAACAAGAATTAATAAATGGGATGTCATTAAACTAAAAAGTTTCTGCTCATGAAAGGTCTAAAGAGAGAGCCAACAGAATGGGAAAAGATCTTTGCCAGCTATTCCTCTGATAGAGGACTAATATCCAGAATATACAAAGTACTTAAAAGAGTTAACATTAAAAAATAAACAACCAAATCAAGAAATGGGCAATTGGACTAACTAGACACTTCACAAAAGAAATACAAATGGCCAATGAATACATGAAAAAATGTTCAACATCATTAGCATTCAGGGACATGAAAAAACTACACTGAGATTCCATCTCACCCCATGTAGAATGGCAGTCATCAAGAAGTCAAACAATAAATGCTGGCAAGAATGGGGGACATAGGGATTCTTATACACTGTTGATGGGACTGTAAATTAATGCAGCCACTCTGGAGATCAGGGTGAAGATTCCTCAGAAAACTGACAGTGGACACACTATATGACCCAGCTATACCACTCCTGGGTATCTTTCCAAAGGGACCAAAATCAGAATAGTATAGTAATATATGCATTTCCATGTTTGTAGCAGCACAATCCATAATGCCCCTTTGGTTTAAAGGGAGCCTGACCAAAGTAGCAAGCACCCAGGGCTTTCCACACTGGTGCCAACCTTTCTGCTTCTGGATTATTAAAGCTGGTGTCCTCACTTAGAATGGCAAAAGGTTGGCACTTAGAAGATTTTACACCAATGCTAAAATAAACACCAATGGAAAACAACTTAGAAGCATAAATAATATCCTTTAGGTTCCTCCAAGTTTTCACACCAAGTCTCTTCTTTTTATGGCTAATTAATATTCCATCTTATAAATATTGGAATATCATTTGATGCAATGAATATAATATTATGATCAATATAACAGTATGAAATAATTAATAGAATATTATAATGCATGTATAATTGGAATATTATTCAAACTTTAAAAAGGAGGGTCTATTTACAACAGTTTTTTAATGTTTTTACCACTGATGAACCCTTAACGTTGTTTCTAATATCTTGGCTGCTCTGAAAACTACACACAGGAGTGTACATACTGATTTCATTTCTTTTGGATATTTACCCACAGAGAGATTGTTGGGTATATGGTAGTTCTATTTTAATATTTTAAAGAACATCCATTTGAGTTTTCCATTAAGGACTATACTACTTTATATTCCCGCCAACATTATACAAGGGCTCCCTTTTCTCCTCACCCTCATCAACACCTGTTACCTCTTGTCTAGTGTGTGTATGGGGAGGTACTGGGGATTGAACCCAGGGCCACACTATCTCTACACCCCAACCCTATATTATATGCCAAATAAGTCAATACAATTGTTAAGCTCAATAATGACTGGCATAATTCTACTGAACTATTTTATTTTATTCATTTGTTGTTACTGGGGATTGAACCCAGGGGCATGCTACCACTCACCTACATCCTGTATATTTTGTATGTTGACAGGGTCTTGCTAAGCTACCGCATACTGGCCTCAAACCTTTGATCCTCTAGTCTCAGCTTCTCAAATACTGAGATTACAGGTTTGGTCTCCATTGTACTATTATAAATATAATCAATTTATTTTACATGAAAATTCTAATTGGCCAAGTGCACAACTGAAAAGATCATTTAAATGAGAAGGAATGGTTGAAAAATTATAGAATTACCCATATGGAAACATACACAAAGCAAAAAAGTATATGTTGATTGATATTGTTAGAAGTGTATCAAGTATATTGTGGGTATAGGGTTGGGTGGAACTCCCCCATTCAGTGGAATCAGCCCCCAGGGATTAAGATTATTTTCAGGTAACAAGGTGGCCCATGATTCTTTTATTTATATTTATATTTTCAGATAATAAAAATTTATGTAGTGAATATAATTTAAGGATTCAAATATATCACTGAGTTACTTTAATGAATTCATTTCTTTTAAGTAATAACTGATTTTATTTATTTATTTATTCATTTATTTATCTATTTTGTGGTGCTGGGGATTGAACCCAGGGATATTCTACCTCTGAGTTACACCCCTGGCACCATTTTATTTTTTATTTGAAAACAGGGTCTCGCTAAATTGTTGAGGCTGGCTTCAAGCCTACAATCCTCCTACCTCAGCCACCCAAGTACTGGAATTACAGGCATGCGCCACTACGTTGGGCTGTGATAACTGATTTTAAGATGCAAGGACAATTTTATGTATTGAAAGTTTTATTTTACATTTTTATTTTTCCAAATACTTTATATTTAGTCCTCTATAATGATCAACTGAAGAATCCAGATGGACTGTAAGAATTTATCATTTTGTGTGACTCACTCCTAAAATTGTTCATTACCGTTTTGTCCTTTTGAATAGAACAATAAAGACACGCAAGTTCCATTTTGACCCAACAGATGAATGACTACCAAGAATTGACTTTCTAAATATCATCAAAATATTTTTATAAGTGACACAGTTAGTGACAGCCTAAGCATTTAAAAAATAAATAAATCTATAACTTTTCAGTAGTTTAAGAAGTAAGCATTTGTAGTAACCACAGTTGCATTACTACTCAGAATACATTTTATTCTACATAACACGAGTCCAATTTTGCTCGAGACCTGCTCATGCCTCATGTATCTGTCAATCTGCTGGTAATGATCATAATAAGCATAAGTGAAATAGCTGAGCTGAGGCTCCCTTATGTGTGCCAGGCCAGTTTCGTGTGCTTTAAATGTTGTTAATCTTCACAAAATACCATGCCATGCAATCATTATTACCAATATTTTTAAATTTTCATATTTTTATTGGTGCATTGTAGTTATATGTGGTAATGATCGTCAAAGTGACAAAATTCACTTATGGACACAGCATGTCTTGGTGGCTTTCCTCCTCACTCCACCACTTCCCCTTTTCTTGCCTCCCTGAACATGCTAGTCCTGCTGGTAATGATACATTCCTATACAAATATAACATTATTTGGTCTGTTTTCTTCCTCAGGTGTCATTTTTTCCTACCCTGATCCCCTTCCACTATTCTACCAGCCACTTTCCTCATTTTAATGAAGTCCCTTTTCTTTCCCATTTTCTCTCTAGCTTCCACATACGAGAGAAAATATGTGAT
Organism: Glis glis; assembly: GCA_004027185.1. NCBI lineage: Eukaryota > Metazoa > Chordata > Mammalia > Rodentia > Gliridae > Glis > Glis glis. Next base: position 19,601 of record PVJS01023610.1, read on the forward strand.
TCCTGATTTTCTGCATCTGGCTGATCTCACTTAGCCTGATGTTCTCTAGTTCCATCCATTTTCCTGCAAAAAAACCCCATAGTTTTGTTCTTTTATGGCTGAGAAAAACTCCACTTTGTGTATATAACACATTTTCTTTATCCATTCATCTGTTGACAGACACCTAGGTTGTTTCCATAACTTGGCTACTGTGAATTGTGTTGCTATAAGCATGAGTATGCTTGTCTCACTACAGTATTCTAACTTTAGTTCTTTTGGAAATATACTGAGGAATGGGTTTAAAGAGAGTTTGGAGCAAAATGTCAGGGTTTTGTAGGTCCCCATAACAAAACTGGAATTGGAAGCCTGAGCCAGGGTTAACTGATGGTGCACCCCCAAGCTGCAGATGTAATTTTGTAAACCAGTTACAGTAAGGATTTTCCAAATTGGAATTTAAAAAAGCTTTAAGCCATTAGGGATATGACATTCCATTGCAATCTCTTAGAATTTAAGTGATTTGTTCTAACTTAGTTATCCTAATCAGTTGGACTGGGAAGAGTAGTTTGAAAAAGAAGTCATTCAGTTCCAGGACTAGAATTCTCCCTATGTTCCACTGGATATGAAAAAAAGGCTCTAGGAACTCTCTATCAATTATCAATTATATTAGGAAAAGGCAAGCCAGGCTCAATGCAAAGCCAAGGCACAGGGAACTACAGAAGTCCAGAGAGGTGCCATTATTGTTGAGAATATTTCATGCAGTAAACAGACATTTAGTGCATACACAAACAGAGCTTATTGAGCTATAAAGAAGAACAAAATTATGTCATTGGCAGGAAATGGATGGAATTGGAGAGCATTATGGTAAGTGCAATATGCTAGATTCAGAAAGTCATGGATTGTATGTTTTTTTTCATATGTGGAAACTAGAGAGAAAAAAAGGAAAGAAAAGGGACCTTATGAAAGTAGAACAAAGACTGGTAGAGCAGAGAAAGAAAATCAGGGGATAGAGGAAGAGAGGGAAAGAGGAAATACAGGTGAATGAATTAGACCAATTTGTGCTTTGCTCATGTATGAATATGTTACAAAGAATCCCATTATCATGCATGATTATAATGCAACTATAAAAATTTTAAAACAAACAAAAAAGTAAATAAAGAATAAATAAATTGGTATAGTTCTTTTTTATTTTATATACCGATGATTATTTCCTTTGGAAGTAGAAGTAGAATTCCTGGAATAAGAACTATGAACATTCTAAGAATCGTGATTCTAATTGCCTTTGTAAGGTATGCGAGAAGGTATATATCCTCAACCCTGTCCAGCACCTAATATTTTTCCTTTCTCTTTTTCATTGAAAAAAATTTATACAGAATGAAATGCACATGTCTTAGCTGTCCATCTTAGTGAATTTGGGCAAGTTTATACATGTTGTAGATACCACGTCATTAAGTTCTAGACCTATCATTCATTTCACTTCCTCTTTAGTGAATCACCACCCACAACTGCCCTCCACTGTTCTGATTTCTATATAATAAAATACTTTTTCTATTTCACATTAGCTATAAGGAGTCATATTTTTTTTATTTAATTTTTTCACTCACCATGATCTATTTGAAGTTCCTTCAAGTTGGTTGTGTATCACCAAAATTGTTTTAATTACTAAGTAGCTTTTTATCACATGAGGATAATCTTTGTAATCTCCTGTTGATAGATGGACATTTTGGATTTTTCAATTGGGAGATACTATGAAAAAATTACTATCAACATTTTTATACAAGTCATTATGTGAAAGTCTCTTTATGACCCGGTGTGGTGGCACATGCTTGTAATCCTAGTACTTGAGAAGCTGAGACAGGAGGATCGCAGGTTCGCGGCCAGCCTCAGCTACTTAGTGAGACCCTCTGAAACTTAGTGAGGCCCTGTTTTAAAATAAGAAGTAAAATAGGGTTGGCAGTGTAGCTCGGAGGTAGAGTGCCCCTGGATTCAACCCCCAGCACCAAAAAAGAAAGGTCTCTTTATATCCCTTAGATAAATATCTGGTAGTGAAATTGTTTCCTGTAGTAGATGGGTGTTCAACTTTAAAATAAGTTGTCAAATTGATTGCCAAATTTCCACTTTGCTTGGTTACATTATATACACCTACCAGCAACTCATAATGGTTTCAGGACTCCATATGACAATAACAGTCCCAAACTTAGATACACCATGCTAAAAATCTCTCAGAATTTAAAGATGGAATAAATTATATAGATATTCAAGATTTGGACATCTTTATATATACTTGACTTGACCACAAAATGTGTACATGTACACTTCAGTGGAAATGCCATTTAACCTTATTGCCAAGATGAATATCATTAGAAGATATTTAAAAAGCATTCTTATGATTTTATATGTCATTTTGTAATTTTAAAATTGCCACATATGCTTTTAGAGTTCTTTATACAGCTATATATATTATATTTTTAATTTTAAGTCAATATATTTGGCTGTTTTACTGAAATCCACCTCAAAGTCCTATTAACATTAGCATTTTGTGCTCTAAGTGCAAAATAAATTGAAAATGTTATGAATAAAGCAAAACAAGGCATCTTGAATTTTTGTCCTTGCAACTTTTAAAAAACACCTTTAAAATTTTTAAATTGTGGTGTATATACATAATGAAGTTTTACTGAGCCATAAAGAAGAACAAAATCATGACATTTGCAAGAAAATGTATGGAACTGGAGATTATTATGCTGATCAAAATCAGCCAGTCTCCGAAAGTGAAGGGTTGTATGTGTTCTCTCATATGTGGAAGCTAGAGAGAAATTGGGGAGAAAAAGGAACTTCAGATAAAGGAGAAGAGGTTCTATTGGAACAGTGGAGGGGGTTTGGGGAAAGAGGTGGCAGGTGGGAGGAGACTTGAAAAAGGAAGCAGTTCAAATAATGTCATGTACATATACAAAAGTATCAATACCAATCTCAATCACATGCATGGGGAGGAGGAGGGGGAAGAGGGTGGGATCCAGAGGGTTATACACCAAGCGCTCTGTGCACGTGCTCCTGTCACTCTGAGCATCACCATGATGCATAATTATAATGCACCAATAAAAGTATATTTAAAAATAGAAAAATTTTGAATTTGGTAAAGTTATAAGATATGTATAAATAATGTATTCCAGAATGTATTCATTACAAGTCCAATATACATTCTAATGTGGAAATTGTATAGCACAACACATTATCTTTAATCTCCAGAAACAGTGTTCTGTGTTCAAAGTGTGGGTTGATCCCATGCTTCACGAAGCTCTGTTCCACATCTGGGAAGTAGCAGAGTTTGTTATCCACATAGATGCTCTTGAAATTTATTCTCTTTTTTTTAGTAAATTATTTATTGATGCATTGCAATTATACATTTTGATAAGTGTCAGGGTAGCAGCATCATACATGCACACATTGCTCATTTAGCCCTCCTTCAAATCCCACCCTAATCCCTCCCCCTTCCCTCCCTTTCATCTTGCACTTTATTCTTTTGAGAGATTTCCTTGTGCTCCATCCTCAGCACTTCAACTCTGAAATGAAAACTGAAAATTGTCATGAAATTTTCCAAGTAGCTTCAATAACATTGATATCTTGCTAACCTTTTCAGGAATGTGTGATTGGACAATATGGGCATTTTGCTTTCAGATTTCTTAGTTCTGACAAATATATAAAGTGATAATAGAATCTTTTAAAGGTTACTGTGACTTTAATGGAAAAGATAGTGGGGTAACACAAGTAACTTGCAATAATGATTAATGGAAATTACTAAGAAATGGTTTTAGAAGAGAGAAAAAAATCTTCTGACGTTTTTTACAGTAACTATATAAAACTTAGATCTGAGAACTTTTTTATTATTATAACAACATCTTTCAAGTTCTTTGTTTATATCCATATCAGATAAAATAATATTGTGTTATAGACTTCTTAGAAACAAAATATTAAAAAAGATATTGTGCATACAGTATATGGTCTATTTTCTAATATATTTCTTATACCACTTTTTCCTTCTTTTCAGTATAACCTGCAAACAAGATAGAGCAAATATATTTAAAATTTTTAAATAATTTTAAAGTATAGGTGATTTTTTAAAATCATGGCAGAAACAGAATAAGAATCATAGATATTCTGATTCTGAACTCAGCTTTCATCTCTATTGTAATAATTATAAAATGTCAGTATGTTGGATTTGGGGGACAACCTAACTAATAAAAGACTGCTTAAGGATTTGTTAAAATTTGGAGCTTAATATTGAGTGAAGGTGTCATTTTCCCGACTTTTGCTTATAATTTAGTTATAACACAGACCAAACTTGGGAGCTACCTTTCCCTTCTTCCCAGCCCTCATTCATGTTGCCAATTAGAATAAAATGTACTTTCTTCACCTATTTATCCTAATCCAGTCTTTAAAACAGTATTTACGAGTACCCAGCATGTGCCAGTCTTTCTTCTATGGCTTTGTGTGCAGATTCTCAGCTCCCATGGATGAGGGTGAGGAACAGCCATAAGCAGCACAGTTAGGTAAAATAGATGGGCTAACATTTCAGAACTAGAATGGAGAATGGGGGCAGCAGAGGTGGGAAGGGATATACTCTTGTATAAGATGTCCAGGAAAGGCGTCTTGAGGAAGAATGCATTTGAATAAAGACCTGGAATTAGCAAATGAGTGAAAGGTATTCAGTGGAAGAGAATGGGGCAGGAATCACCAGGTCCTTGAGGCAAAGGTTGCCTCTTAAGTATTAGGGTAAGAGCAGGATGATTGCTGTGGCTGCAGTAATGAGAACAAGAGTGAGGGGAGAAGCACATGAACAGGACCATTGGAAGCACATTGGATTTTCCCTGAGTGGGACTGGAAGCCATTGGAGGGCTGAGGGCAGGAGAATGTCATGATCTGATTTCTGTTTGGATAGCCTGAAGTTGAGAGGACAAAGATGGGAACATTGATGCCAGTTAGAAAGTTACTGGGGTGTCCCGAAAGAGAGATAATGGAAAGTTGTCATAGTAGTGGTGTTGGTGAGTCATGGTTAGACTCTGGATAAGTGGAAATGAGAGCTGAGAGAATTTTCTAGTGTTAGACATGAGGTATGAGAGAGAGAGAGAGAGGGAGAGAGAGAGAGAGAAAGAGAGAGAGAGAGAGCAGTCAAGATGCTTAGCTTTTTTATTTCAGAAACTAGAAAGGTAAGAGTTGCCATTAACTGTATGGAAAACATTTTCCCTGGCTACTCTCAGGTCCTTACTTCCAACCCTCCTGATTTCTCAGTAGGAGAAGATGACAATCTCCTCACTGACCTCTCTGTTGCAGTGTTCACATCTTCCAATAGAGTCGTCACTACTCAAAACATGGAAAAACAAGGAGCACACGGGATTTGTTGTTCCCTGTCAATCTTTAAACACAGCTGGGCATGTTTAGGAAGTTCTTTGATTAGGACTCAGGACTCAGTTCTAGTGCTCTCTTGCAATAAATATCCATAGGCCTTGGCTTCATCCACTGGGCCCTTGGGTCTGCTTTCTTGATTCTTGATTATCCTTTCCTTTTCTATAAACTACAGCCAATGTTTACCTGTGGTGTAGCTCGTGGTTCCAAGGCTGTTGATTTTGTATTATTTCAACTTCTTAGTTCCAGTATGGTGTTTGCACCAATCCAATCTTCTTAAGAACTTTGTTGGTATCTCGCAAATATTTTCAGATTTACTCCTTTAGGCAAGAGACAGCATTCATAAAACCCTCTAGGACCAACCTGACTCTCTTAGATTTCTCTATCTATAGGTTTCTGCTGGGGCTGTTTAGGAACAGGTTCTCCAGCATTCTTAGGTCTGTAGTGTAAGAGGGAAGATGTAGGTGAGGGTTTTTTCTTTCTTTATTTTAATCTTCCTGAAGAATCTTCAGAGTGACTCCTTGATTGAATTAAATAGGTGTTGATGTTTCCTCTATAGAAACTATGCTTAAATGCTTACCTAGGTGATACCTCAGCCTCATGATTTATAAGCAAAGACATGTTACTAAAAGAAAGTACACATAAGACTGGCAAATTTAAATTTTGTAACAGAGAAAAAAAGTTTCTTAGCCTGTGTGTGTGTGTGTGTGTGTGTGTGTGTGTGTGTGTGTACAAGCACACAAGCATATGTACTATGTATGTATTGACATGGGAAAATGGTGGTAGAAAGGATATGGCAAATTAGTGTTAGAACAATTAGAAATATTGAAACTTATTAATAAATAAGTTTCAAGATTGAAACTTATTTGTTTTTATTTTCTCTGTAAAGGTTAGGAAAAATCAAAATTTAAGTAAGTCGTATACCAATTATAATTTAGGGTTCCAGGTATTGTAATTTATAGCTATGCTCATAAAATATCATAAGGTTAACAAAATAAAGGGCTACTCATTCTAATTTTTTGACCAAAAGCTCTGTGAATTAGATATTTGTCTGAGCCTCAAATGACACTGAATGTAATTACCCGTAATGAATTTATTTGTATGTGTGGTTTTGAAGCTAAAAAGACAACAGTAAGGAATTATTTTATCTAAGAGTATTTCAATATATTATAAACAATTTCCTCCCCTATAATTACTATGACAACCTCAAAAATTGCAAATGATGAATAAGCTAGCAAGATGGAATAAGCATGGAAACTGGTTTTAATGAACTTAGCTATCAAATTCATTGTGAATTACTAGAAATGGTTCATTCAGTAGTGTTTCATAGAGTGATTACGTGTGATTTGCATAATTTTCTTTTCAAATACAAATAGATATAAAATATTCTGGAAAATGAAAGGAGAAAAGTACATCTGAACCAAATATTTCAGAAAGCAATATGGGAAAGATAATTTTTATTTTATATGATTTTATGGGTAGTATGTCTGAAATAATTTATCACATCTATTTATTCATCTAATCATTAAATCATCCACTCATTCAACAAATATTTTCATAAGGCTCTCTGCCAAGTTTCAGTATGCAAATCCATACATAAATGCCAAAATTGAAATTGGTCCTGTTGAAAGAGGTAATAAAGAAATAAATATTCTACATGTAATTAAATATTCTGAATGCCACAAATGGGTAGTCCCAAAACAAAGAATTAATTATCATATAGATTCAATGTATTTAATAGACTAGTAGGCATCTCTACATGTTCTTTTTTGTAAAACTGAAGATGCTGAGGAGATGATAAATAGTACAAAAAGACAGGATGCATTTTCCAAATCTTTTCCAATCTCAGTCAAGGGAAGTAAACAAGTAAATAAGCAAATCCATTTCTACATGCCAATTGTAATAAAAACACTTTTCTTCTAGAATCACTACTGAAGTAGAACAAATATTGTGAGAATACTGGTTGGAATAGATGGTAATTCTTACAAATACACAGCAGCAAATCCATCATTGCTCTATGTTAGATGGGATTCTCAATTATTTCTCGACAATATCAGTCACTGTTCTTTGTCCAGCTCTGGACAGAAGGATGGAACTTTAGAGCTTGGGAATCTGGAGGGTTCTTTTCATGATCTTGAAGAAATCCCAGAGGAGAAACTAAAGAGTAATAAGGATGGTGACAGTTGCTGGAGTTAAGTCATCTGTGTTACCCTTCTTCTCTGTTTGGCCTTTACAAATTCAGACACAAACTATGCCAGTGGAGAGAACACAAGGTAGGGGATCAGTCATCATAGAAACTAGCATTGCCTTTATCTCATTGGTGATATAAATAAAAATAATTATGTAACAATAATATAGCTGAAATAACTATTAATTATAGGTTGCTTTATATTGTAAGACATTAATCTAGCCATTTAAATAATACTTAACCTGCCAAGAGTGGTACCACATACCCATTAATCCCAGTATTTGGAAGGCTGAGACAAGAGGATGGCAAATTGAGGCCAGCCTTTCCAACTAAACAAGACCCTGTTTCAAAATAAGAGCTGAAGGGGTAGCTCAGTGGTAGAATACCCCTCGGTTCAATTCCCAGTACCATGTGCACACACAAAATTAACCTATACAACAACCCCTTGATGTAGATAACTTTTATCCCAGCTGAGAAATAAATTCTCTATGATTGTATACATATATTTTAAATTCCCATTTTGCATATGAGGAAATTGAATTTTAGATGAATTAAGTATCTGGCCAAGGTTTACCTGTTCAATATAATATAGAGTTGATTTGGAATTAGGACTGGACCAGAATAATCATGCCAGACTTGAGGATGATTCCAGCTTTGTGAAACCTGAGGCTTACAGAAGGCTGAAGTAAGAGTGCAAAATTCAGAACACTGAATTAGATACAAATATGGATGTTTAGAAAAAAAGGTAATTACAAAAATTATGAATCTTAAAAAGCTGACAAATGATGCAACCTTGTAATAACAGAAAAAATATTTTTTATTATTTAGCAGGCATCTCTGGAGGCTTTGTTTTTTGACAATTATTTTATCAATATAATTTCCTATAGATAGAGAAACATTCAACCTGTTCTTTGACATGACATTTCTCATTTATTATTTCCCAATGGAGTGTATAAACCAAATGAGCCTAATGGATGTATACAGAACATTTCAACCAGCAACAGCTGGATACATATTCTTCTCAGCTGCCCATTAGACCACATTCTGGGCCACAAAGCAAGCACCAGCAAATTAAAAAAATGTAATATAATTTCCTGCATCTTCTCAGATCACAGTGGAATGAATGTAGAAATCAAAAGCAGGAAGACCAAAAGAAATTACATAAATACATGGAAACTGGATGATACACTCTTGAATGAGGACTGGATCAGAGCAGAAATAAGTGGAGAAATAAAAAATTCCTGGAATTAAATGAAAATAGAGACATGACATACCAAAATCTATGAGACACATTAAAGGTGGTGTTAAGAGGAAAATTTATAGCACTGAGTTACCACATAAGAAAACCAGAAAGTCACCAAATAACCTAATGACACACCTCAAGGACCAAGAAAAACAGGAACAGTCTAATCCCAAAGCCAGTAGAAGGCAGGAGATAATTAAAATCAGAGCAGAAATCAATGAAATAGAGAATAAAAAAAAAATAAAAAGGATCAACAAAACCAAAAGCTGGTTCTTTGAAAAGATTAACAATATTGACAAGCCCCTAGCCAACTTAACCAAAAGAGAGAATCAACCCACATTATTAAAATCAGAAATGAAAAAGGAGACATCATCACAGACAATGGGGAAATTCAGAGGACCATCAGAAAGTATTTCAAAAATTTATATTCCAATAAACTGTAAAACATGGAAGGAATTGAAAGATTTCTAGACACATACAACCTACCTAAATTGAACCAAGAGGATATAGAAAACCTAAACCAACTAATAGCAAGCAAAGAGATAGAAACAGCAATAAAAAGCCTGCCATCAAAGAAAAGAGCAGGTCCAGAGGGATTTCCAGCTGAATTCTACAAAACCTTTACAGAAGAACTAAACCCAATTCTTCACAAGTTATTCTGTGAAATTGGAAGAGATGGAATTCTTCCAATCTCCATCTATGAGCCAGTATAACCTTAATACCAAACCCAAATAAAGATACCTCAAGAAAAAAATTACAGACTAATATCACTGATGAGCATAGATGCAAAAATTCTAAACAAAATACTAGCCATGCACATTCAAAACCATATCAAGAGAATTGTAGGCCGGGCGTGGTGGCGCACGCTTGTAATCCCAGTACTTTGGGAGGCGGAGACCAGAGGATCCGGGTTCGCGGCCAACCTCAGCGCGCATGCGCGCGTGATTGATCGATTGATTGATCTATCTCTCTCTCTCTCTCCTCTCTCCTCTCTCTCTCTCTCTCTCTGTCTCTCTCTCTCTCTCTCTCTCT
>PVJS01023611.1:0-29434 GCA_004027185.1 Glis glis
ATATCTACACATCTAATTAACAGGAAACAGATGTATGTGATGTTTACTGGTTGCCCGGACACTTACTTCTGTGTTTTTCTGACTCTCCTCCCCATCTGCTTTTCACTTCTTTTAAACTGAGAGCTCAACACCAAATGAAGAGCAAGTGCCCTTTCTAGTTCACGGGAAGATGGTGCCCTCTGGCGGAAGGTGGTGAATGCTACACCCTTCTCCCCCAAACTGATCTGTAATTTGGGTGTTTTGTTTTTGCTTTTCCCCAAGTTGACCCTCAGTTTTTACTTCCCAAAGTGACTAGGATTACTCTCAAAGTGCTCATACCTACTGTGACCCAAGGAGTACAGAAGGACTCTTATCCAAATAGCAGGCCTGTCTATTCTAACATATCAGGCTGTCACTATAATTCTTTGTGACTTCGTAGGCTCCTGCTAGTATTTATTATTTTACGGAGAAGATGTATGTTGTGACACATAATACTATTTGGAGGCATTAATTTTCTAAAAGAGATGAGTTCATCAATATTTAACTGAACTTCAAAATTACTAAAAATGGGATAAGGCTAAGGTTAAGTAGTGACTTTGGTATCACTTCAACTTTCATCTTTGTAGAGATAATATCTTGAAATACTAACATTCGGGCTTTGCTCTTCAACCCTTGTATATGACCTTCCCCTGCATAGTCAAAGATATTTCCTCACAACGAGGTCAGACTGCAATAGCAAGGAAAGTGCCAATTTTTAAGTTTACAAAATCCAAAATATGTCTTAAAATAAAAAGAAGGAGAGGCCTGAGTAAAAACAAAACAAAACAAAAACAAAAGAGTTATTCCATATCAATAGGAAAGAGTAGAGAAGAAAAAAGGACCCCCTACCTCCCCAACCTCAAGGCACTAGAGAAGGTTCAACTGGGCGAGAGGACGGAGGAGATGGGCTGGGCTGAGGCCTGGCAGGACATCCAAGGTGGGGAGAACTAAGGGATAGGACCCAGAAGTGACAGCCAGAAAAAGGGCAGCACCCACAGGGGACACTGCAGAGCCCCATCGTCCCCCAGGACCAGGGAGGAGCATGGAAGCTGAACTATGCCCGAGACACATTCTCTCGTGCGAGGGACCCTGCCCATCTCCAGTGGAGAGGAGCTGCTGCCTGGTGACCCCACCAAGACAGGTATACGTCGTCCATGGAAGAGGGTCTGAGCTGGATGGCCAGCACGTGATTCTGGGAAGCACCTCCCCCCTCTGTAGTTACTCAGGCTGCCCCTCAAAACAGAGGGTGAAGGTCCCTGACAACCAGACAACTCACACCTGCTGCACCCTAACTTCTTAAAAATGTTTTTTATTGGTGCATTATAATTATACCTAACAGTGGGATTCATTGTGATATATTTGTCATGCACATAGCATACTTTGGTCGACTTCACTCCCAGGTATCTCCCCTATATCTCTCCTCTCCTCCTTGGTTCCCTTCCTCTACTCTACTGGTCTATTTTCATGAGGTCTCTTTTCTTTCTTTTTTTTTTTTTTGCGGTATGGGGATTGAACCCAGGGGCATTCTACCTCCGAGCTACATCCCTGGCCCTATTCTTTATACTTTATTTTGAAACCGGGTCTCACGAAGTTGTGGAGGGCCTCACTAAGTAGCTGAGGCTGGCCACGAATCCGGATCCTCCGGTCTCTGCCTTCCAAGTACTGGGATTACAAGCGTGCGCCACCACGCCTGGCTCATGAGGTCTTTTTTCTGTTCCTTTTTTCTCTCAAACTTCCACATACGAGAGAAAACATTTTACCCTAACCATTTTTTTTGTGGTACTAGGGATTGAACACAGGGGCATTCTACACCTGAGCTACACCCCCAGCCCTATTTTATTTTTTATTTTGAAGCAGAGTCTGGCTAAGTTACTGAGTTGCTAAGATGCTGAGGCTGAACTCGAACCTGGGATCCTCCTGTCACAGCCTCCCAAATACTGAAATTACAGGCATGTGCCACCACACCCAACTCCCTACCTTTTTTTGAATGAGAAAAATTAACAAGGAAGAGCAGGGTCCGATCTAAAGGAGACATCTAGTTCTCCTAAGACCCAGGAGAACAAAGGAAACTAGAAGGATAGGAGTTTCTAGAATCCCTGCCCCAGCCCCACTTTGTCCTAATTAGATGTGTTAGTCTCAACCAGAAGTAAGCAACATGTGATAGAGTCTTTATAATATTCTACCTCCTGCCGGGCGTGGTGGCGCACGCTTGTAATCCCAGTACTTTGGGAGGCGGAGACCGGAGGATCAGGGTTCACCGCCAACCTCAGCGCGCATGCTCGCGCGCACAATCTTATCGATCTCTCTCTCTCCTCTCTCTCTTTCCCTCTCTCTCTCTCTCTCTCTCTCTCTCTCTACCTAGTGAGGCCCTCCGCAACTTCGTGAGACCCGGTTTCAAAAATAAAGCATAAAAAAAATAGGGCCGGGGGTGTAGCGCGGAGGTAGAACGCCCCTGCGTTCAATCCCCGGTACTGCAAAAGAAAAAAAAATAATAATAATATTCTACCTCCTGACACCCAGCGATTGCATTGTGTAACATCGCAAAATGTCAAGGGAAGGGGGAGGGCAAGAAAGAATTGAATCAGTGGAATTACTCTCATAAACAATGTGTACATGTGAGAATATACCAACATCATTCTCGGTACTTCATATGGGTGGGGGGGAGGCGGGGGGGACACTAAGAGCTGTGTGCATGTATGTTAACATCAAATTGATATTGTGATGTGAGACTCCAATGCACCAATAAAAACATGTTAAAAAAAACTATGCAGAATAAACAAGCCATCAGATTTTATTATACATGAAAACCAGAGTAAAGTGGATCCAGGTGAATCTACTACTTGGAAATTGATTCGGAAGTGTACAGAGAAAGCCGGGCCTGGTCATGCACACCTGCAATCTCAGTAGTTGGGAGGCTGAAGCAGGAGGATTGCAGGTTCGAGGATAGCCTCAGCAACCTAGTAAGACTCTCAGCAACCTAGCAAGACCCTGTTTAAAAACAAAAATTTTTAAAAAGGGCTGGGGGTGTAGCTCAGAGGTAGAATGCCCCTGGTTTCAATTCCCAGTCCCCCCATACACACACACACACACACACACACACACACACACACACACGTGTACAGAGCAACGGGATGAGAAGCCTGGCCGGAGAACCTGACTGCACTCATGGAAGCAGGGGTGGAGAGGCCCTCGGAAGCAGACACACCCTTGGAGCCTAGGTGTATGAAGAGGGTTCCTCTGCTCTATTAGACTCTGCAGAGGAAGAAGCTGCAGAAAGACTTGGATTTCTCTTTGCTAAATCACAAAGTACTCAAAGTAAAGAACGCATGAACAGTTCTGAGTTCTATATAGTCAAAATAAGTCTGGGTTTTATATGAGCATCAAAGAGACCCAGGACCAAAAGGATGAGGAAGTGGTTTTGATGATGGGGAAACATTATGATGTGCTAAATGTGATTGGTAGTGGGTATTCTATGTGGTGGGGTGAGGGACATTTATCAAAAGGCCACAAAGGCAGGGTATTTATTTTATTTATTTATTTATTTATTTTTTTGCGGTACCGGGGATTGAACACAGGGGCGTTCTACCTCCACGCTACGCCCCCAGCCCTATTTTTTATACTTTATTTTGAAACCGTGTCTCACGAAGTTGCAGAGGGCCTCACTAAGGAGAGAGAGACAGAGAGACAGAGAGACAGGGAGAGAGAGAGAACGAGAGAGCTGAGGCTGGCCGCGAACCCGGATCCTCCGGTCTCCGCCTCCCAAAGTACTGGGATTACAAGCGTGTGCCACCATGCCCGGCTAGGATACTTATTTTAATGTTCTCAAGGGATATAGAGTGCGGGACAGACAGGTGCAGCGCAAGCTGGGGCGGTGGCTGGAGTTGAGGAGGGGACAGGAAAGGAGGCAGACACTTGGAGAACAGAGAGTGAAGGTCACAGACACCTGCCTTTCTTCTTCCATTTGCCTTTCTTCTGCACGCTGCCCAGCCCGAGGGGAGAGGGCGTGTGCCCGTTTCAGCAGTCTGCTCCCTCGAGGTGGGATGCCTCTGAAGGCAGGACACCTGCTCCTGCTCCCTGACCACTCGCCTCCCATGACATCTCCTCCAGATGTCCCAGAACGTGCAGGCGAAAGGGAATCACCTGGGGGCACACCCAGCTTCAGGCATTAATAAAAATGAAACAATACCACACAAAAGAGAAGCCGTAGACCCAGGCCATCAGCATGGCGTTGAAGACCACATGCCAGCAGAAGGCAGTGGTGGCAAACGCGATGTCATTGTCATCATCGTCCATCCATTTGTAGCCAGAGATGGGTTTGTACAGCATAAAGCCGATCTGTATGAGCCAAGAGCCTGTGATCATATACAAAAAGGCCTTCATCACCCAGATCAGCGTCATGTTGGGAGCCCAGATCTCTGCGGTCACCACCAGCGTCAGCACGAACATGGACTGGGTGAGCAGGATGTGAGACTGCAGCTCCACTCCTTCCGTGTCCTGCATGTGAGACACCAGCAAGGGCAGATATATGAAGGTGCCCAAGGCTTGGGCGGCTTGCTCCAGAGCCACGCACCTCTGGGGCAGCAAGTTCTGGCTCACCACGTCTGCACACCCGGTCAGGAAGAAGGACATATAGAGAGTGAGATGCTGCCACTGTTTGCGGTACAGAAAGCTCCTCTGGTGATAGATCTTGCTGATAAGCACGAACTGTCCAGGAATGCTATGCAACTCTTGAGCTACTAAGATGCAGGTGCTCAATATCTTCAGCAAGCCAACATAGTGCACTTGCCGTAGCCTTGCCCACCTTCCTTTGCTCCAAGGACGGCGTGGCGGATACTGGATGGGGGAGTTGCATATCAAGGCTCTGGAAACGAGTCGGGCATGATAAAGTCCATAGAGGAACAAAGACAGCCCTGGGAACAGATGGCCCTCGAAGCCTCCCATGGCACTGAAGTAGGCGTGGCCAAAGGCAGAGGCAGAAGGTTGGGGAATGGCCTCTCTCTCAGGGCCCTGGAGTGCAGAGGGGCCTCTAGAAACGAACTTATATCCTCCACCCGGCCCACTGCGTCCACAGACAGAAGGGAAATGGTTTTGGAGGAAGCCCAAACTCACGGTGGGGTGGGTGTCACGGTTTCCGTCCTAGTCTCCTGCTGTGGTTCACCGATGACCAGCTAACCGTTGACAATGACAGGAACACGTTCTCCAGCACGATGCCGGGCCTCTGCCACCGTCAGATGCTCTGCGGTAGGGCCCTCCTGCCTCCCTCTTGCCCACCCACTTGTCCTTCACCTCGTTGCTCCCTTCCTCATTCCCTTCTCGTAGTCCATTCAGGCTACAGAATACCATAAATGATACCGATATAAAGAACAGAAATGTGTTTCTCCCCTTCTGGAGGCTGGGAGTCCACCATCAAGACACCAGCAGATGCGGTGTCTGTTGAGGGCCGCTTTCCCATGGACAGCCTTTCTCACCGTGTCCTCGCGTTGTAGAAGGGGCAGAGCTGCTCTCTGGGGCCTCTTTTATAAGGACACTAATAGCATTCATGAAGGCACGACCTAGTCACCTCCCCAGAGGCCTCACTTCCTAATACCATCATCTTGGGAGGAAGGATTCCAACACATGACTTTTGGGGAGCACACGCTTTAATCCTGGGACCTCCAAACTCACAAAATATGAGGAAGAACCCACAGACAGCGTGGAAAACACACAACGTAGGGTACACCCCTTAAGATTCCTTACACACCAACCCTGTGCAAATGCCAGGCACAAATGTAGTCCTCTAGGTACAGGTGTTCTTAAGAGCCGCAGGTAAACATATGGTGTGCCCAACTATCCTGATGGGAGGATTGCCAGAAAAATGTTCATTCCTAAGACTTTCTCTTCTGCTGATCTCCAGAGAGAACTGGGATGCCACTGTCTGAGATTCCTTCCTTTGGGTTAAAGCAGTGTTTTTCCCAGTTACAAGGCAGGAGATTAGGTCTTACTCAGAAATGCTGATTTAGAGTATCTAGGGGTGGTGCTTTATAATAAGCATTTCAATCAATACCTCCAGGTAATTCTCAGGCAAGTAATGTGTGCTGTGTGTGAGACACCACTGGGGCACCTAAATTTTTCAGATGCACTAGATTTCAAATATTAAGTACTGCTGAGAAAGAGAGCCTGTTAAGCTAGGAACTTCATGTGAATTTGCCATCAAATATTTTCTCCAATGAAATATGCGTTTACTTAGAATGTAAAGGCCATATTACCCTTCATGACAGCCAACCAAATATCCAAGATGTCTCAAATTTTGTTTCACATAGATCTTATAGATTTCCATTTTGGATTATTATTTCCATTTTGGTGAATTATCTTGTTTTTGCTACAGTGAATAGATTTCTTATTTTATAGTTATGATATGAGAAATTATAATTTTGTATTGATCTCCATATTAGCCATCTTGTTGGATTGTCATATTGTTCTAATTTTCAAATGATTTTATGTTATCTGCAAATAATAAAATTATCTCCTTTTAGCTATATTTTTGTCTTTTATACCTTCTGTATGACTCTCTATATAAAGTTCAAACACACACCAAAAAAAACCTAAATAACATGCAAAAACATATGGAACTATAATAAAAAATTCAGGAAAATAGTTACTCCAGAAAGAGGAAGAATAAGAGAAATTTGAGAGGGACACAAAGAACATTGAAAATAATGATGTCTTTATGTTTTTAGAGTTAATGGTGAGCATAGGAGTGTTGGTTATATTACAACCGTATGACTTATATATTACTTACTTTATATATGATATTTTGTATCTACTCAATGTTAAAATTTTTAATTATATATATTTTTTCTTTTTTGGGGGGATTGAATCCAGGGGCCTTCTACCCTGGGCAACACCCCCAGTCCTATTTTATTTTTTATTTGGAAACAGGGTCTCGCTAAATTGCTGAGGGCTTCACTAAGTTTTTGAGGCTGGCTTCGAACTTGTGATCCTTCCTGTCTCAGCCTCCCAAGTACTGGGATTACAAGTATGTGCCACCATGCCTGGCTATATTTTCTTATGTCTTAAGAAAGACATAAAAAACCCAAGTAGCACTATGTGGGTAAGTGAGACAATATAGAACAAGTCTATGTTAGGGTGAAAAGATAGGGAGACAAGTGTACAGGGGCCCCCTCAAATGCCAAAATGAGCTTTTTTTCTAGAGCATCAACTCTCATTGTATGTACCATTCTATAACAGGTTTTTTTTAAAATCCCCACTCAGTCATATAATGTGTTGGAGAAAGAACCATTTCATTCTTTAGAGGTGCTTCTCTTTTTATTTTTGAATGTTTTCTTTATCCAGATCATTACTGATAGACACGTTAGTCTATCTAAATTTTTCTTTTTTGTGAACAATGGTAAATACATTTTCTGAGGGTAGAGAGCCAGAAATGAAATTTCTAGGTCATAGACTATATTAGTCAGCTTTTGTCGCTGCAAGAAATGCCTGAGATAGACAACTTAGTAAGAGAAAAAGTTTACATTGGCTCACAGTTTTGGAGTTTCCGGTCCATGGTCAGGCAGATCCATTGCTTTTAATCTCTCATCGGGGGTGGGGGGGAGACAGCACATCTTGTAAGAGCCATGTGGAGCATAATTGCTCACCTCGTGACCAGGAAGGGTAAGAAAGAGAGGGAAGAGACCAGGATCCCACAATCCCCTTTGAGGACCAGGCCCACAACAGCCTGAAGACTTCTCACTAAACCCGCTTCCAGAAGGTTCCACCACCTCCCAAGAGCGCCATGCTGGGGGCCAAGCCTTTTAACACATGGGCCTTTGGAGAGCAAACCAGACACAAACTACAGCATAGACTGTTCCCTTTCTTGTTTTGATAGATAGTGACATATCTCCCTTCAAAGTGGGGGTGCTAATTTTTACTCACCCTCATATTCTTTATATCAAGAAGTTTTCTGGATTTTCCTTCCCAAGTAAACTTTCTGGTCTGTTTCTTCCACTCCTTCTCCACCCACTTCCCTTGTTCAGACATCAGCAATTCTGCACTATTGAAACAGCTCTCAACGAGGTTCCAATCTCCTCTATTCCTATCTACAATCAGGTGAATTTGGGGGGGAAGAGAGTGAATCGTGCCACTGGCTAGTTCAAATTCTCCAGTGGAATTCCATTGCCTTGTAGATAAGACCCATGCCCTTAGAAAAAGCTTCAAGGGCCCCTGTGTTTTGGCCTGCTCTCATTTCCAGTCCCTTTCCACCTGGGCCAGAAGCTCTTGAAGCTCAGCCTGGACTGGTCTTCCTGTTCCCTGTCCATTCTCTGCCTGGCGAATTCTTCCTCATTTCTCCTTCCAGCCTCAGCTCAAGCCTCTTCCCGGCTGGACAGGACACTCCTCTGTGAAAATTATGCATAAATTTACCATTATACTTGTCAGACCATTTCATAACTTTATTTGCTGGAAGTCCTCACAGTCAGAGACCACTCTTGCCATCTTTGTCTCTTTGGCATCTAATCTAGCCCCATGCCTGGAGGTGTTCAATGAGTAATGATGGATGAGTAAGTTAATGCACTATCAGGTGAACACTTGGTCTCTACCATAAAATACTTTATAATCTAGTTGTGATGACAAAACAGTGAGAGTTCTGATGAGCTGAGCAGAGGGGGTTGGCTTTATAGACAAAAGAGGGCTGAAGAGAGCAGAAACAGAAAACAAAAAGTAGATGGTTATTTCAAAGTTACTTTCCTTGTAAAGGTTAACGCAGCTCCTCATTGTGTAGCTAAAATTGGCCTGTGTGGGGATTTGTGTATTATCATTCTCTCCTGATTTTTTGGAAGGTCAGATAACACCTTAGATTCAACCTTGTAGCCTAGAACTGAGGCAGGGCAGAGGACCTGGGGACAGGAAGGGTTAAAAGAGGCCACCTGTATAAAGAGCAGACATAGGGAAGGTTAATAGAGACAGGGTTAACAGTGTGAGTTAATACAAAACTTCAGCCCCAAGAGTGAACTACGGAAATAGGTTGAAGGAGCAGATGGTGGCGCCAGGAGATTACAAGAGCCTACTGACCTTTGAATAGAGATTCAAATTAAGGATTGAAACTGGGTAAAAGACATTGGGTCCCCAAGATCCAATTCTAGCCAATCACAAAAGCAGAGAGGGACCACAATAAGGGATAAAAGCTCACCTCCCAAGAACTTCAGGATTACTCTCTTTGGGGACTCCTCCCCCTGCATGGGGAGGGAGCTGTTTTTGTCTTCTATCTTCTCTCAGCTTAAAATAAATTCTTATACCCTATACCCACTCTTCTATAGCCTGTCAATTCTTTAATTTCACAGATAAGAACCCAATAAGAGGAGAAATCTTGCATTATTTTGGCACCCCAGATGTGACAACGAGGAAGGCGAGTGACTCTATTTTGGCTCAGTCTGTTGGTCCTAGTGCAGGAACTCAGTCCCAAACAATGGCCTCCTATAAATTTGATTTAACACTAGCAGCATTGATCCCAGGGTGCAAGGAAGAGGAGAGTGTGGATCAAAGTGTGGGTGAGTAGGTGGGGAGGGCATGTGTATTTCAGCCACTGGAAACACATATCCTTAACGTTCATGAATCAGCTGGGCTTCTGGTTTTTAAGTGTGACAGTCAATCCTTGGGGACCTAAATATAATTGAGTTTCTGCATCTGAGCTCCATGCACTCCCTCGCCCCACTTTCTGCCATCTCAGCTACAAGAGAGTCTAATACTGTCAAAATCACATATTTGCACTCTAAAGGAACATCCCAGAAACCTTAATCCACTCCATTGCGATTTAGCAAATATGTATTAACCACCTATGATCAGCCCAACACTGTGCTAAAAGCTAGCATTACAAAGCTAACTAAGACATGTCACCTGCCCTGAAGAACTCAAAAGCAGTACCTTGCCTCTGAAAGGGATCCACAGGCCACCAGTGTCCCTATCACCTGGGAGCTTGCAAAAAAAAAAAAAAAAAAAAAAAAACGTAGAATCACAGACCTACCAAATCTAATCTATAGTTGACCAGTATCCCCAGTTGATGTGTAAGCAGGCTAAGTTTGAAAAGCACTGATCTTAGGAGGGAGGAAGGGGAAAAGGACACAGGAAAGGGGAGAGGGGATGTGTGCATGTGTGTTTCTATCACTTTGAATCTCATTATGATGTATAATTACACTGCACCAATAAAAGTATAAAAATAAATTAACATGAAAATGAAAAAAGAAAGAAAAAAGGTAAGCACTGATCTAGTAGAAAAGGCTTGGTTAAAGCCATCTTGATAACATTTTATGATGGTGGTATAAACAAGTCGGTGGGAACACAGAGGAGGGTGTGGTTAATTCTGATGCAAGAGGGTCAGCATAATCCTTGGAAAGCAATAGACATTTACATGGGAATTTAAATTGAAAAGGCAGACCACTGAGGGTGAGGGCGGGAACATTCTGGGGGGAAGGGGACAGGTAGGCCCCCTGAAGAGCTAGGCGAGGATAAACTAGAACAAAGGTCTTTTCAAATGCCCAATCCTCACCCTGGGATAGCCAGCCCCACCCCGCCTGCCTGCCCCTGTCACCTGATGCTAGGAGCTGCTCAGCGAGTGGACGGGGAAAGGCCTCTTCCCAGCTCCTCGTCCTCAGTGACCCCTCAGGGCCGAGGGGCTGATGTTTGCAGTCAGCTGAGGATGCCGAGTCTCAGATCTCGTGCCAGGCCATCTGGTCTCTGGCAGCAACTCCACAGAGTGACCTTGGTAGAAGTGGATGCTCCGATTCTCACGGATTCCCAGCAGCCCCACAGCCTCCAGGGAGCGGGGTTCACCCCCATTTAGACTGTAGGGGAAGTTGACTCTGGAGAAAGTAGAGATGTAATGAAAAAATAATGGAGAGGGATTGGAAAAGGAGTCCTGCGGTGACCTCTCTGCGTATCCTTTCCAGCCCCGATGACCAGTGATTCTGGCACGTTCTAGACAGTTTTAGAAAGGTCTGCCGTTGTTCCCTTTCCGAATCCGCTTAGATTCTCTTAGAATTCCCTTCCCAGTGGCAAATCGAAACACTCTTTGTGGAGACATGATCTCCACCCAGATGACAACAGCAATGTCTAACTTGGGTTATCCATTAGGGATACATTTAGGGAAAAAGTATATTGACTAATAATGAAACATTATTCAGCATCTACTGTGGTTTGTTTTGTTTTGCAGCTGAGCAGGGCACTACAGAAGCAAAAGTTTGAGTTCTGGCCAAAAATGTTCTCATATACATATTTGGTAAAATATGACAAAGAACTGTAAAGAAGAAAGCAGTATATAGTTCCATAACAAAGTACTCTATTAATGATAATTGTTAACATTTGACAGTTAACCTTTGTATTACTTCATTTATTCCACACACATTTATGAGGCAATCATTTAAGATGTTTGGGCTATAAATAATAGAAAACCCTGATTTCGCTGACTTAAACAGTAAAAAACAATTTTTTCTCATTTAACAAGAATGCTAGGGGAAGTGCATTACATGAGCTGGTTAACTCAGTGGCTGAAGGAAGTCATCAAGGATCCAGTATTTCTAGTTGTTTCTCTGCCATTGGTCCTCAGATTAGCAGTCACCATGGTTCCAAGATGGCTGTCACGCTTCCGGATACCACTCTCTCAGATGTCCAGAAGCAGATAAAGGAGCTTTGTTTTATATCTCTATAGTGTCTACAGGTATATATATTATATCTCTTCATATTTATGATAGGGGAGGGCCTCAGGTCTGGATATAAAATGCCCCCAGCAAAGCTCCTACGTTAGTCAATGCAGCCAGGCTCAGAGGTGGGGGATGGCCAGAGGAGGTGGGTCACTGGGGGCGCAGCTGTGGGGACTGTCTGGGGCGCGGCTATGGGGACTGCCCTGGCCCCCTCCTCTCTTGCTCTCTGCCTTCTGATGAGCAGTTTCTGCCTTGCAGCCAGCCAACCGCGGACTGAAACCTTACAACCTCTAAAGCCGTGAGTCAATAAACCTTTCCTCCTCTATGTTGTGCTTGTCAGGTAGTTTGGTTACGGCGATGAAGAAGTAGACTAAAACACCCTTGAATCTCCCTGACTGAACCTGGATTTCACATCTGCCCTCAACTCATCACCAGCACGGGGAAGCATATGACTGGCTGGCTCAACCTGCTCTGGTCCCTGTAGCCATGGATGGTGCCCAGGCCCATGTCCTCTGATTCACAGGAGAGGAGAGAGGATAGACACCCCAAATAGTTAATGAAAAATTGGGTCATATGAAAATAAAAGGCACATGACTATTAAGGCCAAATATTTCCATTTTATAGTTTAAAAAACTGAAATTTTGAGAACAGCTTTTTTTTCTGCTTCATCTTATTTTATAGGTCACGCAACATATAAACAGCATTAAGAGGGAAATTCCTTAGACCAATTAAATTTGATAGTTTTCTTGAGTAAAGAAAAAACAAAAACAAGTCACGAATCCAGTAGACCCTAGAATCAAGATAGGTTCTGAGAACCACATCTGATGTCAGCTGACAGCATTTAGAGAGCCTGGGAGTAGAGCCTGGGAGTGAGGTATAGAAACAATGTTACCGTTTACTTGGTTTGTTGGTTATAGAGCTTCCTGGGATGAGCTGAAGCTCAGTTACTATGATTGAACATGGCCGCAGACACTACCAAGTAGACCACCACGGAAAAGTGAAGGCAGAGATCTGGGTGATGCATCTGTGAACCAAGAAATACCAAAGATTGGCAGCAAACCACAAGAAACCAGGAGAGGCATGGACCAGATTCCCCCAAAGCCTGCAGAGGGGGTCAACCCTGCGGATGCCTCATCTCAGAGTCGTAGTCTCTAGAACCATGAACAACAAATTTCTGCTCTTTAAGTCACTCAGTTTGGGGTACTCTCTTACAATAGCTCTAGAAAACTAGCAGTCTCCTTAGGCAGAGGCTGTAAAATTGATCATGAACCCACTTCAGCTGGGGTTGCTTTTTCCTTTCGGAGCCCCCTTTACTTCTGCTGTACCCCAAGAGTTTGACTAATCCCATGGCTGACTTTACATTATTATCTTGGTTGGTATTCCTGAACCCCCTGGTTTGAATCAGGTAAAGTTTCAGATTGTCACAGGAGCCTCGATTCATTTTCTCTTAGCAGAAAGCAAGCTTCCTTGCTCTTTCCTTAGCTGGTAAGAGGAATTTGTTTAGTCTCTCTCATACTGAAGAAGCCACAATTTCAAACTTCTAAGTCCAGTCTTTATATGGGAATCTTGTTTTAGTTCCCTAAGACTGTATCACCTGTCCTCTATTGGCATGAAAATCCCAGCTATTAGGACCTATATCTGGGTCCTGTCCACCTAGCTTGCCACAGGAGCCACTCACGAGTTTGTCATCTGAGTTGTACTTTGTATTTTACCACCTGGAGATTTGGACTTTCTTCTTTAGATCTTGGCTAAATACAAGTAATTTTTTTCCTGCTCCATCTTATTTAGTTTATCCAGCATGCCTTTCCCTACAGGAGTGGGAAGTGGGGAATTAGGACAGTCTGCCTAGTTGCCAAAAAAATGGAAACTCTTGAGTAGGTATTAAAGAGAAGCCCATTTTCTAGAGTGAGGGGGGTCTGAGTTGGCGCAGTTCTCACATCTAGGGCAAGAGGGCGCTCTGCTTTCTTCTCATTGTGCACATGCTGGTGGAGAGGGGGTGTTCTATAGTTTGGGAAGAACTGCTTCTGGGGGCTGAGGGTCCTCCTAAAGGACCTCATCCATTTCCACCCCAAGATGTACCAGAATAGCCATGTTGTGTTTCACACAGTATTGAAAATCAGGTCTGGGCTCCAATGTGTCTCTCAAAAAGGAATCTTGAGTTCCACATCAAGAGAAGGGAGAGTTTTGTTATTACTTGGAGCAGCAATTTGTAGTTCTTTGGGTCATTCTGAAAGACTGACCAATAAACAACTCAGATCATTTGTACGGCCATCAGAATCAACAGCACAGCTATGTGAACGCCAGGCACGAGAGGAGATAGCCCCTTTTCCTGGTTTCCTGCCTATGCAGATAAACTATAGAGAGACAGTTTCATACTCTCTAGACAGAAGCAATGCCACTCACTTCTGAAATGAAAGTAGAACTGGCTTCAGTCCCCTGATTGTCAGCAAGTGAGCCCCTTGTCATCAAGAACCCCATAGCTAGTGGCAACTGCAGTCCCATAAAATCTGTTGAACAGCCATTCTCAGAAAAGGGAGAGGCGGGAAGAGTGCACTTGCTGTTGCTATAGCAACGAACCCCCTCCGCCCCTTCTCACCTCCGCCTCCCACCCCCATCATCTACAGGGAACTGACTCCAACCAAGTCTCTCGGGTGCTGGGTGCTGTAGTGAACTGACTCCAACCAAGTCTCGCTGGTGCTTAGCCCAGTGAAATACAGCAGCTACGACAGCCTGGTCCCTGTGCAAGCCAGCAGGGGCTTTTGAAGGAGGACAGCTCTCTGAGCAGCCAGCTCATGCTGCACCACCTCAGACACCATGCTGCTTGCATGGGCCCCAGGCCTCTCTCCCCCACAGTCCCATCAGGCTCCTGGGGTCCCCCTCTGGGATCTCTGCATGAATGATTGCATCTACCCCCAGCTAAACCCACAGTCGGGTTCTTCCAGGGCTGGACTGCCACTGACCTTCTAACCCCCTAAAGTCCAAAAGGGCCATATGACTCATCTCCTTCAATAGTTTAGTACCATATCACCAGGAACAGCCCTCACTTTAGGGACAAAAAGAGCTGCCCATCCTCCCTGGAGACTAGAAAGATCCAGCCTTTGGGAACATATCTGCCTGCCTGCCACCCTGGGAGCGTAGCCAGGCAAAACACCTTTCATTCCTTCCAGATGAGTCTTCATCTCTTTTCTAAGCAGAGAAAGGGGGACTTTTACTACAGCAGGGACACACACACACACACATACCCACACACACACACACACACACACACACAGTTCCAAAGGGTCTTCTTGATACACTGAAACACAAAATTCAAGCCACGTTGTTGGTGACTCACCGTGCTACACCAGAACATGAGGTGCTGTGAGTTTGAGAGCTGACCTTCCTGCTAGGGCTCTGAGCTTAACACACACAGACTGACCATGGCAATGAAAGCAGTTTATCTGTCATCAAACTGGAATGGAAAGAGGCCAGTTTCCTTTTCAGTTTTTAAGTCATTTTAGACATGAATGTTGCTCATATAAAAAAATGCTGAAATGCTTTTATTTTTAATAAAGTATTCTGAATTTAGTTTAACTTTTATTTTTTATGGCTTACTAACGTCCCATTCTGCTGTACGGGAACACCGTGAGTGACAGGAGGAGGGTGGAGGGTACCTGCTGTGATTATCTGTACAAAACCCCAAACCATTAACAGCGTTTAGGCTTTGTTCTGCTTCTCAGAGTTCATTCTCTTGTCAGGCCACCATCTAGTTCCTCCTGCCGTCAATGTCAACCTTCTTCACTTAATATGCTTCTTATAATCTCTCTCTCTCTCTCTCTCTCTCTCTCTCTCTCTCTATGCGCTATTGGGAATTGAACCTGGGGGTGTTCTACACCTGAGCTACACTCCCAGCCCTATTTTGCTTTTCACTTTGAAACAGGGTCTCGCTAAATTGCTGAGGGTCTCACTAAGTTGCTGAGGCTTGTCTCAAACCTGCGATCCTCCTGTCTCAGCCTCCCAAGTACTGGGATTACAAGCGTGCGCCACCACTCCCGGCAAAGAGTGATCATTCTTAGTTACTAGCGTGTTGTGGAAATTGAAAATGATAATGCTTACTAGCATTGTAGCTAGTAATGCTAGAAATGCTTTCTAGCATTTTCTAAAAATATTATCATTGCTTCTGGTTCTCACGGCAGGCTGTGTTCCTACACCGACAGGAAGAGGAAGCAAAGAGAACCTACCCCATATACACCACAGCCCGGTCCCTATTCCTGCTCTGCACTAAGAATTCGGAGCTATGTGGAACTTAAAAAAAAATAGCATTTCCAGGTGCACGCCCATAATCCCAGTATTTAGGAGGCTGAGGTAGAGGATTGAAGGTCCAAAGTTAATCTAAGCAGCTTAGCAAGACCCTTAGCAACTTAGTGGGACCCTGTTTCAAAATAAAAAGGGCTGGGGGTGTAGCTCAGAGTAAAATGCCCCTGGATTCAATTTCTAGCATATACATATATATATATTTATACAATGTAACATTTTCACACGTCCTTATTGAAGAAGTGTTTTATACCACATTGCTGATACTTATTGAGAGTTACCTTGTGACAGACACTGAGTTAGGCTTTATATGTTTTTTATTTAATAATAATCTAATTATTATCCTTGTGCTGAGAATGAGGAAACAAGCTTAGAAAGGTTAAGTAATTAGCCCAAATTCATGCAGCTAATAAATATTAGAGTCAGGGTTAAACTCAGGCAGACTGATTCTGGACCTGGGCCCTGAGTCTACACAATGACAGAATTCAGGTATCTTGGCTGGGGCAGGGGGAGGGGTCAGGGAAAGAAAGGGGTGATTTAGAGGAAGGGGTTAGCAAAGGCCCCATAGGCAGCACTGGCCCCCAACCCTCAGCCAGCCATTGTAGCTCCACCTTAAGAATAACAGTCTTCTAGAACTGGGCGTGGTGGTGCATCCCTATAATCCTAGTACTTGGGAGACTGAGACAGGAGGATCACAGGTTCCAGACCAGCCTCAGAACTTAGCAAGACCCTGTTTCAAAATAAAAAAAATAAAAATGGTTGGGGGTGTATCCTGGAGGTAGAACACCCCTAGGTTCAATCCCTAGTACCACAAAAAGAAAAAATAAATTAATAAAATAACAGTATTCCAGAAGGAGGTATTAGACCTACTTCCCTCACAGGGCATGGTGGGTTTCTACACTGCCCTTATGTAGCCAACACTGGACTTCCCCATGAGGGAAGAGGGAAAAGCAAGCCCACAGTACATGCAGACGTATCTGGCGTCTACATTACTCCAGCCAGGGCATAGGGCCTCTTCACAGCTCAGCTACTAAAAAGGCCTTCAAATTTTTCACTCATGATAACAATTTGTAGCTTCAGATATTGCATTCCAAGTCAAATAAGTTTTTTTTAAGGAAAAAAAAGTAGCTGCTAATCTAATAGAAAGTTGTGATTCTTCTGGGCATGATAGCACACACCCGTGATCCCAGCTGCTGGACTTGTCAAAGAGTGGGCTCTTACCTGGGGCTAAGTGGGGCTTCACTAGAAAGAACTGTCAAGTTCGGACCAGAAAGTATCACGACCCCCCATAGCTCCTCGCTGGCTTCATTGTTTACGGACTGTCCAGAACTGGATGGCGTTTAAAAAATTAACACATTCTTCTTAGGCAGCAAACACTGTGAGCAGCTTATCCTCACAGCAAGCATCATTCCCATTTGACAGTTCAAGTCATCAAAATGCAGGGACTTGTGGAAGGCCACAGAGCCAGGAGAAGGAAGTCAGGATTCAAACCCAGGTCCAGTTGGGGCCCAAGCCTGGCGCCTGGCCCTGTGCAGCACTGCCTCTGGGTCCTGCTCAATCCTGGACAAATGGGCCGCCAACCATGCATGGCCAGGATCTCAGTACAGATGTACTGAGCTACCTGCCTGCAAAAGACCCAGCTAGGCCACTGGTTTCTCACCCTGATTTATGGAAAAGGGAGCGGGGCCATCAGGGCCTACATGCCTGTGCCGGGGACACCAGAGCCTGCTGGCAACAACCAGATGAGAGGCAGTGCCTGCCTTTCTGCAGAAACTGCATGTTCTAAGCCAACATCAAACATACTCAATCAGAGGTACACAAAGCAAGTTTCTATTCCCATTCGTTTTTATTTCCAGGAATATTATTCCTAGAATTGCCCTAACTCAGGGTTAGGCCGGAGATTGGAATTGGTCTGGAAACGTGCATTTCTCATTAGATTGTCTGGAGCACGAGTCGTAACCTGCACGACTTCCACACTTGGAACAGAAGCATAGCACTGAGTCTGAAAAATACAACCAATGTTACATTCCCATTACGTCCTTGACTGCCACGACCTCTAGATCCCTGTGGACTCGTCAGACCCAACATAAATGCCACAATCTGGCATTCAAGGTCTTCTGTCAGCTGTTTGTCCAGGTCTCTCTAGTCAAGCCGAGTGGCTCCCCCAGTCCTCCACTCTCCCCACCTGGCAGGCAGGCTGCCTCTCCCCCCAGCTTCTGCCATCCCTGTGCTTGAGACTCCCTTCCACCTCTGGGTTAATCTTTTAATGCTGCTATTATTTCTTTTAAAACTAAAGGACCCCATAGCTGGCACGGTGGCACAGGCCTATAATCCTAGTATTTGGGAGGCTGTGACAGGAGGATCACAGGTTCAAGGTCAGCCTCAGCAGCTTAGTGAGACCCTGTTTCAAAATAAAAAAATAATATAGGGCTGGCGGTGTCCCTCAGGGATAGAGCACCACGAAAACTAAAACTAAAACTCAGGGATACTAGAAGGCTTTCTCGACGAGCCCCTCTCTCTACAGATTTATTAGCACTTTCTCGGTAGGCCAAAATGTACTGAGCACCTCCCTTAGGCCATCAGGTCCCTCCTTTGCCAACCTTTATTGAACCCCTTCCACGTGCTAGGTACTACGTGCTAGGTACTATGTGCTAGGTACTATGTGGTAGGTACTACGTGCTTTGAGTATCATCCTATTTCTCTGCTCCCCTGTACAGAAAACTTCTGCAAAGAAGTTGTTTATTCTCGTGTGTCAACTCCTGTCCTCTCATGCTCTTTTGAACCAACTTCAAAGAGACTCTTAACCCCACCTCTCCACTGAAATTATTCTTTTCAAGGTCAGGAGTGATTTCTCTCTCTCTCTCTCTCTCTCTCTTTCTTATTTACTGAAGGTTGAACCCAGAGGCATTCTATCTCCGAGCTACACCCCCAGCCCTATTTTATTTTGAAACAGGGTCTTGCTAAGTTGCTGAGGCTGGCCTTGACCCTGCGATCCTCCTGTCTCAGCCTCCCAAGAACTGGGATAACAAGCGTGCGCCACCATACCTGGCTCAGGTATGATTTCTATGCTGCTAAATCCAGTGGTTGATTTCCAGTGTTCTTCATTAACCCCTTAGCAGTATTTGATACAAACATCTCACTATATTATAACTTGTTAATGAAGAAGCTTTATGTAAGAGAAGGTAACAGCCAAGAAAATATTTTTCTTCATATAGACCTTATGAAATGAAGGCTGAATAAGTATATTATATTTGTATATATTTATATTTGTATATTTAAATAAACACAAATGTAGTCTGACACAGTGTGGTGATTTAAAAAATGACATTGCTAGCCGGGCGTGGTGGCGCACGCTTGTAATCCCAGTACTTTGGGAGGCGGAGACCGGAGGATCCGGGTTCGCGGCCAGCCTCAGTTATCTCTCTCTCTCTCTCTCTCTCTCTCTCTCCTTAGCGAGGCCCTCCGCGCAACTTCGTGAGACCCGGTTTCAAAATAAAGTATAAAAAATAGGGCCGGGGGCGTAGCACGGAGGTAGGATGCCCTTGCGTTCAATCCCCAGTGCCGCAAAAAAAAAAAAAATGACATTGCTGCTAGCAATGCACCCCCAATTGTGAATAAATAGATAGAATTATTATTATTATTATTGTTAGTGGTACTAGGGATTGAACCCAGGGGCACTCGACCTGTGAGCTATACTCCCCAGACTATTTTATTTTTTATTTTGAAACAGGGTCTCACTAAGTTGCTGAGGCTGGCCTCGAGCCTGCCATCCTCCTTTCTCAGCCTCCCAAGTACTGGGATTATTGATAGAATTCTGATTAAAATAATTTAATATTTAGTGTATATTAATATATACTAAAATATTTTGCAACATGGAGATAGGGTCTAGGCTCCAATAATTATAGGTTGTTTTGTTTTTCATTTAAGTAAAGCCGGAAGGGTATTTTAAAAAGTTATTCACTATTGGGGGGGTTGAATATATTAATATGGGAAGAGCATCAGGAAGAATAGGATTTCGGGGAAAGATCAAGAGTGTATCTGGGGCATTTTAAGTTTTAGATGCCTGTTTTGATTCAACTACTGATGGCAATTGATTATACATGTCTGGAGTTTGGGGAGAGGAACATAGATTTGGGAGTTAGCATCTCGTTCTGATGATTTTCAGTGGAGTATTTGCTAATACTGTGAAGGAACACAAAATCCTCTGATTTCATCTTAGGTCTGATTAAGGCACCCCTCTTCCTGCCCACCACCCAGTGGCAGGTGGGGCGCAGGACTGCACAGGACACGGCCACACAGCTCTCTGCAGAGCAATCCCCACTTCCCATCCCGGCAGCCTCAGCTGCTTCTACGGACAGTTTATCACCAGCCTTTGAAGCCTCTCCCCACACTCAGAGGCAAGAGGCAGGTCACGGTTCAGATCCTGTTTCAGTGTTGAACTGAATATCAAAAATGGAAAATGACAAGCTACGGCTCCAGAGAAAGTCCACTACTGAGCCATGTCCGGAAGACCACTGCCGCTAGTCACAGACACCCGGTAAATCCTGAAGCGCCTGGCTGGGAAAGTCTTCAACCCGAAGACTGTGGCAGCAAGGAATGACGTGTGTCAAGAAGGTCCGCTTAGACACGTGGAAGCGGCATCACGCGCGGGAAAGATGACCAGGCGGCTCCGGAGCGCGTACTAAGGGAGAGAAGAGTAGGGTAGCCAGCCTGAAGGTTCCGTTCAGAACCTACTCGACCCACGACCCTGGGGGGCACTGCCCCTGCTGGGGCTACCTGTGGCAATCCTAAGCTCCCTTAAACACCAGCACTGATCTTCAGCTCTTTTTTTTTTTTTTTGCTCCTGAACTCCATATCCCAGTAGACATTCTTGGGAATCTGCTTTTCACCAGCTTAGGGATGAGATAAAGGGGAAAACAGAAACAGATCGAAGGGACACTAACTACCATTGTTTGAGCACACATAATGCTCAACACACCCGGCCTGTTACAATATGAATCCTTTGGTCTCTACAATTAATAAAGATAGACCCAACCTCATTTACTTAGGGGGAAACAGGCTTGAACTGATTGAGAGATTTCCTCCATAAAAACACAGATAGGTGACACAGGGCAGGTACAGCTTGCTGTTCCCAGAACACTCCCTGGACTCCTCTGCCAGTGCTCACACCGCGTGCTTTACCTAAAAACCACTGCACACCTGCTCAGATCCTACCTTCTTATTTTTTTTTTCTTTTTTTGTGGTACTGAGGATTGAACCCAGGGGCCTTCTACCTTTGGGCTACATCTCCAGCCCTTTTTATTTTATTTTATTTTATTTTGAAACAGTCTCACTAAGTTGCTGAGGCTAGTCTCAAACCTGCGACCTTCCTGTCTCAGCCTCCCATGTGTCCACCATTCGTACAAGGGCAGCTCCCATCTAACTTCCTACAAACAACCATCTCCGTTCCCTCCGAGGTGGGAACAATCGCAGCTTTCTCCACCTGATGGGACTTCGTATCTCTTCTATGACATGTCACAGTCCCCCTCCTAATATGGCTATTTGTGCGCATCCTATTTCCTCTCCTAGAATGTGAAATTCCCGAGGACAGAGACAGTGTCTTATTCACCAGATAGTACTCAAAGCATTAGGTAAAAGTATCAGAGCAAGTTTCTCATTCCCAGCAGGTGTTCAACATGTGTTTGTTGAATGAGGCACGCAGAGACATTGCAAAAGGTGGAATCTCCGGTGCTCGGGTCCCACAGCCCCTTGTTTGCATCTCCCACGAGCAAGATCTGAGGGTTCGCTGTCATCAAAAACAAACGCTGGCTGGTTGCCAGAGGGCATCTACCCCATCCTGGCTTCTGCTTCAAAGCTCCCCTAAGTCCCAGCCGCACAGTCCTCTTGATCATTCTTTGTTTGCTCATTAAAGTTAATTTGGGACATGAAAAGTTCCGGGACTAAATATTTCATTAAGTCCAGGTCTTCCTAATGCAACAGCTGCAGCCAAAATAGGTAAAAATGGGGCAAAGGTTGCGAGTATGAGACCAGTGACTATAGCGCCCGTTTAAACCTCAGACCCTCTGTTCGTGGGCCGACACCCTCAGGTGGCTCTGGGGATGCTGAGGGACTCAGGCAAGAAGATGCGGCTCCTCATACAGATGTTAACTGCCTTCAGGGAGTTCCACAGTTGTCCTTCTCGGGAGACTGAGGAAACAATAATTTGTGCAAAAAAATAGTCTTGTCCATAGTCCTGTGTGGGGACTAAGATACTTATTACTAATAATATCAGCTGCCATTTTCGGAGTTCTTACTATAGCCCAAGAATCTGCTGAATGTTTTTACATGGGTGATCTCTTCTAATCCTCACAATAACCTCTGCTGTGATTCTGTTGTTAACCCCATTTAACATAAGAGGAGGCCAGGCGTGGTGGCACATGCCTGTAATCCCAGTACTCGGGAGGCTGTCAGGAGGATGGAAGGTTCAAGAACAGTCTCAGCAATTTATTGAGACTCTCAGCAACCTAGTGAAACCCTGTTTCAAATAAAAAAATTATAAGCGGGGACTTTAGAGAACGGAGTTTGAGAAACTCCAGTGGAGCCATGGAGGTGGAGGTGTCTAGGGGAAGGGTGGGGTGGGGAAGAGGGAAGATCAATGAAGGAATCACTTCCATTGACATCACATACATTTGTGAGAATACCAACGTCAATCTCAATACCCTGTATGGGGAAGGGGGAGTGGGAGGGAGCCGGGGGAAGCCCACCAAGGCTGTGTGCATGTATGTCACTATCACTAGGAACTACATTAGGATGTGAGACTATAATGCACCAATAAAAGTATATATATATATATATATATATATATATATATATGTAAATATTTGAGAAAGAAAAAATTATAAAAGGCCTGGGGGTTTAACTCGGAGGTAGAATGCCTCTGTGTTCAATCCCCAGTACCACAAAACAAACAACAACAAGAACAACAACAACAAATATGAGGCAATTGAGACTTTGAGAAGTGATTGGTCTGAGGTCTTATAACTATTGAACAGCAGAGAGTATGACGAAGTTGAGATTTCGGCAGCCTTAGCGTCTCTTTAGAGTTGGTACCACTAACCACCGCACCCTAGTGCTTCTCAGGACAGGTTGATACGTCGGAGTCTTTCTTAGCCAGTAACTGCTGCCTTAGATGTGGCTCCTCTGTGGGAGGCACCAGTGTGGCAAGGCCTTGACTTCTGTTAAATCTCACATATAAAAGCCCTTTTGTTTGAGGAACAAAAGAATAAGGACTGTCACACAAATTATTGGTGTTCTGAGAAGCAAAGGACGTTGCCTATGTGATATCTAAAGATTCAGTGGGATTGCTGGTGAGGTTTTACACACTTGCAGCTAGGACAGTGAGGACAGCTGGAAACATGAGAATGCTGTGAGTTGTCACTAGTCTCGAGTTCCTCCAGCCTCTTACTACAACAGACCTAGCATGTTTTAGGGGAAATTACAGTTCTAGTAAATGCAAGTTACTCATTCCTATGGAACTTATTTTAAAGGTAAAAGTAGGGTCTGAAATATAACAGTAAGTCCGAATGTATCAATGATAACCATAAATTTAAGGATCTTAAATCCCATCTCCAAGGAACATGGGTTTTTAGAATGGATTAAAATTCTAAGTCAAACGACATAGTGTCTGCAAGACATGCTTAAGATGATGGGGTACAAAAAGCTTGAAACATAGGTATTTATATTTGAGAAATAATAAAAGAATGCAGGTGCTATGATGCTAGTATCAGACAAAAGAAAACTAAAGGTAAGAAGCGCTAATAAATAGGAGGGACAAAGATAATTTTTTTAATTTTTTTTTTTTAGCGGTACTGGGGATTGAACCCAGGGGCTTCTACCTCCGAGCTACACCCCCAGCCCTATTTTTTATTCTTTATTTTGAAACAGGGTCTCACTAAGTTGCGGAGGGCCTCACTAAGTAGCTGAGGCTGGCTGCGAACCCAGATCCTCCGGTTTCAGCCTCCCAAGTACTGGGATTACAAGTGTGTGCCACCATGCCCAGCTTTTAATTTTTTCTATTACATTTAATTCACTAAGAAGATGTAATAATTATGAACCTTGATGTATTGACAATACAGCATTATGCTTATTCATACATGCATATATTCATATATTTTATGCATACTTTTATACATATGAATATATATTATATATATGCATAAAATAAATGCTAATAGAAATAAAAAGAGAAATGAACAATCTGGAGCCATAGTCAAGAATATAACATACTCTTCTCAGACATAATCATATCATGTAAAATATTAATAGGAATACAGAAGATTTGAATACTGCTCAGAGAACATTTATGAAGAAAAAATATGTACACTTAAAAATAAGAGCAGAAGAAACATCAACATAAAAATAATGGTAAAAGAAAAATGCAATTTGTTTGCAAAGTAAAAGACATTCCTCTAGATATCTTTTGGGTTAAAGAGAAAATGAAAATAAAAATGGAAAAACCATTCAAACATGAAAGATAATAATTCCATGTATCAAAACCTATAGGATAGCCAGGTGTGGTGGCCCAGGCTTGTAATCCCAGTACTTGGGAGGCTGAGACAGGAGGATCATGGGTTCACAGCCAGCCTCAGCAAGTTAGTGAGGCCCTCCACAACTTAGTGAGACCCTGTTTCAAAACTAAGAAAGAAAATAGGGCTGGGGGTGGAGCTCAGAGGTAGAATGCCCTTGAGTTCAATCCCCAGTACCACCAAAAAAACCCAAACCAAAACAAACAAAAAAACCTCTAGGATGCAGCCAGAGCAGGCTCAGAAGAAAAAGGAAGTCCCCTCCAAGCCCATGAGGGGTTAGGGTTAAGCGGTGGCTGGTTAGGGTTAAGGTTTCCCCACATAGGCCCATTTCCACATTCCCATTCTCCCGAGCCTTCCAACTCCTTAAACCAGAGGAACACTGTCTAGGACAGCAACCACTAGACACATGTGCTAAATTTAAACTCATTAAAATGAAATAAAATTTAAAATTCAGTGTGCTGGTGTGCTGGCCACCGTTTAAGTGCTCAATATCCACAGGTGGCTAGAAGTCTGAGTAGTAGAGGGTAGGAGTTATAGAAAATTCCCATCACAGCCAGGCCTGGTGGCGCATGCTTGCAATCCCAGTACTTGGGAGGCTGAGACAGGAGGTTTACGGGTTCGCAGCCAGCCTGGGTAACTTAGCGAAGCTCTCCGCAACTTAGTGAGACCCTGCTTCTAAATAAGAAATAAAATCAGGCTGCGGGTAGAACTTGGAGGTAGAGTGCTTCTGGGTTCAATCCCTAGTACCAAAAAAGAAAGAAAGAAAGAAAGAAGGAAGGAAGGAAGGAAGGAAGGAAGGAAGGAAGGAAGGGAAAGAAAATTCCCATCACTGTGGAAAGTTTGATGTGGCGATGCTTCCAGAGTTTGCCAGGGAAATTCCAACATGTCAATTTCACTGAACGAAGATGACTGGCAAGTCTGGGTTTCACTTGGCTAACCCAGCAGATAATTTATACCACTCCTTGATGCTCAAGTCAACATATAAAATCCAGAATTTCAGAAAAGTAGACTCATATTGACAAATGTAGCTCAATCAAATTTGTGTGTGTGTGTGTTTGTGTGTGTTTTACTGGAGATTGAACCCAGGGGCATTCTACCTCTGAGCTACACCCCTTTGTATTTTTTGTTTTGAAACAGGGTTTCCCTAGGTTCTAAGAGTTCCACTAAATTGCCAAGGCTGTCCTTGAATCTGCGATCCTCCTGTCTCAGCTTCCCAAGTACTGAGATTACAGGTGTGTGCCACCATGCCTGGCTCAATCAACTCTTAGATTTTATTTCACATAGTCAAAGCCCTATAGAATTAAATCTTATCCATGCCCTCCACCCTGTGACCGAACATTATGGGTGAGGATTTAGGATTATTTGGCTGTACTGATTTCTTCTCCCACTTCAGACCAGGTCTTGAAATCCTCATCTGGGCTACACTGGGACCTCCTCTTGTTATCAGAGGTAAACAGGTCAGGGGGAGTGGGTCCTATAAAGGCTGGCTGGCATCCACTTGTGATGGTGCCCTCCCAGGTGCAGCTGTTGGAAGGGGGCTTGCTTTCTCTGATTGGAGAGAGTTTCCCCAATCGGCAAGAGAGGGCTAGGGAACTGGGAAATTCAACGTTCTCAACCTCACCCGTTCCCCGCCCCCATATACATATCTCAGGGGTCTATTTATTCTCCCACCAGAATCCTTGACTTGACACTACACAGTGTCAGGAACTAGCACTTAATTGACTCTTCTACTCTACAATCGGTACAAAATAGTCCTCAATATGATTCTTCACCCTATCTGTTCTGCAACTATAAGAAATGAGGGATTCCTTTAAGATTGGTATAAATAAATTTTCATTTTCTACCCATCTTCTGAACTGAGCCCTTAAGTCTTTCCATTGTTTCTTTTCACTCTGTATACCCTATTGGACAGCATTATCCAATATAAGTCCCTGCAATGATAAAAAAAAGTTCTACATCAATTCTGCCCCATAATATAGTAGTTACTAGCCACATGTGGCTATTGAGCATTTGAATATGATTAAAGAACCAAATTTTAAATTTTATTAATTTTAACTGATTTTCATTTTAATGTAAATACTAGCACATGGTTTGTGGCTACCAACTCGGATAGCAAAACTCTAGGGCACAGAAAGGAGTCAGCTGGCCCCAAATTTTTATAATAACTATTGTTACCATATCATCAACTTGCCAAAGTTGTTTCCCCTCTCAACCCTTTGTCCTCCACCTGCACTTCAATCCGTGCAATTGGATGGAGTAATTGTGATGCCGCTGTATGCTAAAATTAAATGTCCAAAGAAAATTAAATTTTCTTTGCCAAGGAGGTTATTCATGCATTTCTCAAATATGTGAGCAACCCAGTTCCAAAATTCCATCTTCAGGGTTACTTCTGAGGTCACTCTTGCTATAAATTCCTATATCATTTGTTGATTCAGAATCTCATACTCAAATGGGGCAAAAATATTAGGTGTGTTCACTGAAGGGACCATTGAAAGCAGAGCTGGTAAAAAGGGAAATAAAAGGGGAGGTATCTCATAAAAATAGAAGGGAATACAGTAGAAGAAAAGGGGACCAAGAGGGAGGGAAGGGGAGGTTCTAGAGAATTAAATTGGCCAAATTATGTTATGTGTATGTGTGAATATGAAATAATGAATTCTGTTATTGTGTATAATTATAGTATACCAATAAAAAAATAGAGCAATGCTAGCAGGAATGCTAAAAGCACTGGAGGGTTATGCGTTAGTCAGCTTTTCATCACTGTGACCAAAATACCTGATGACAACAACCTAAAAGAGCAAAGATTTATTTTGGCTTGTGGTGGTTTCAGTCTGGTCAACCTGCTCCATTGCTCTGGGTCTGAGGTGAGGCAGAACATTATGGTGGAAGAGAGCTGCTCGGCTCATGGCAACCAGGAAGGAGAGAGAGAGAGAGAGAGGAAGAAGGAGGAGGAGGAGGAGGAGGAGGAGGAAGGAGGAGGGAGGAGGAGAAGAAGAAAGAGGAGGAGGAGGAGGAGGAAAGGAGAGGGGAAGGGGCCAAAGATAAGATAGAGTCCTGTGGAGCATGCCCCTGGTGGCCTACTTCCTCCAGCCATACTCCACCTGCCTACAATTTCTACCTCCTCCTAGTAGTCCATTCAAATTATTAATTCATTAAATGGATTAATCTACCAACAAGGGTAGAGAGATCCAATCACTTCCCCAAAGCCCCACCTCTGGACATTGCTGCATTGGAGAACAATTTTTCAACACATAAGCTTTTGGGAGACATTCCAAATGTACACCACAACAGATTAGCAATAGTGAAAAGCTATTAATTACATCTAGACCTGAAGGCCCAGAGAAGTGGGTTTACCAGACCTGGAGAGGTAGCTCTAGACACAGGAGCTGGCCTCCTGCTGGAGCTATGACTTCCTGTAGACAGTGAAACCAACCTACCATGACCCAGCAGAGAGGGAAGAAATACACTGGACCCACTTTCTTCCTGCTAACCAGACTTCTTCCATACCTTGCATCAGCCAACGTAACCAGAAGCCAGAGTGAAGAAGGTCACTATTGTCTTCCATAAACCACAGCTTCCTAAGGCATAGAGGACAATGGATAAGAGAGGGTCTAGAGTAGCAAACAAAATATCCCTCATACTACTCAGAAAATCCTGTGCAGATGAGGCTTAGACTCTGACCTTGTGCTGGTTCCCCATAGAAATGCCATCCATGAGTCCCCAACTAAGTCCCCAGCCACAAAGCTGGTCTTCCCTCTCCTGGAGCTATTTCCCAAAGAAACAAGATGAGTTATCAACACTGATGAAGAAGGAGATGATGATGACCTAAGCAACTAAAGAGAGACAGATGAAAAGGTTCTTCAGAAAGAAGCTTACACTAAAACCTCCCCCTGGTAACCTCCGGTTTTGTATGACATATCTAGGGATGAGTCTGGTCATTTCTTACCTCTCCCATGAACAACTCTCACCACTGGAATGGTGTGTGTGTGTGTGTGTGTGTGTGTGTGTGTGTGTGTGTGTGTGTACTACAATTTTAGTTTATGTTGCTGCAGTTAGCAAGTTCATGCTTATTGAATTCCAGAGAACCTTATCATTCATGTCACGATATGGGACAAATGCCATTGGCTATTCCTGAGGACCCTCAGGAAGGTGGGGGCCTTCAGCAGGGGGAGGCAGGTCTGAGGAGAGTGAAGATCCCTCCTGTGATCACACTGCATTTCCCCCATGAGACCACTTCCCAGGTACTCTGTGTCCACAGACTCTCGAGCTGTCCGGCAGTTCTGCTAATCATTCACCAGGCTTGGCTTCCATCTCGGCCGCTGTGGGCAGTATCTGGTTTGGGATGGGCGATTTCTATCTTCAAAGCCCTGAGATCAGGATGCTCATGTTTTAATCAACAACACGTAGCCTTGATGCCTGGCCAAGGTGCAGGATTGAACATCACAGATGGGATGTTGTGTGGGGTTACTCGTTCTGCATACATGCCACTTTCAACCTTGAACTTCTGATGTTCTAGTACATGCTCTGCCTCCTCCTCTGACTGTTGACACCCCTGTCCCAGCTGCCAGGAGTGGTCGTGAGGTGGAGATAAATGTGTGATCAGGAGATGAATGATATCTGCTTGTCCCCTCCACGTTCACTGTGTCCCTAGACCCACAGCCCCAAGGCACTAGAGGTACCATTGCCAGTGGACAAATGCAGTTCTTCTTTATACCTGCAGTCTATTCTAGGTTAGACTGAGCTACTCAGAAACATGCACTGTCCATCTGCTCATGGAAAATACTTAATGGAGCCATAGAGTTTGCTGCACCAGGCACCATTTTTTTTTGCAGTACCAGGGATTGAACCCAGGGGCGTTCTACCTCCGCGCTACACCCCCGGCCCTATTTTTTATAC
>PVJS01023612.1:0-29428 GCA_004027185.1 Glis glis
TGAGGCCCGGCTTGAAGAAACGAGTGCTCAAATGAATCAGTCAATATTACTGTATTGCTAACAATATCCGACTAAATTGAGTAAAGCAAAAGACACAACTTCCTGACCTTTCATAAAGGTAAGTATTAATGGCCAATTTGGCAAGCATTTCTTGCACACACACTATGTGATTTGCAGCATGCCAAATATGAAACATTCTTCTCTCTCAAGTACCTTACAGTAAGTTTGGAAATAAAATAGAAACCCCACAGACATAAGTAAAAGAATTTTAATTCAAATTAAAGCAAGGTTTTTCTTCTTAAAACTAATACTGGATGATGGACAAAGATGTAATAGGAAGCACCCTCATACCACTATATGAGCAGAAACCAATACAACATTCTGGAAAGGTAATTTGGTGGTTACAGAGCCTTATAAACAAATAAAAAAAACAGACTCTTTGATCCAGTAATTCCTCTTCTACAAATCTAAAGGGGGGGAGTCAAAGATTTATGTAAAAGGCTATTCTCTGTAGTGAAATTTATATGAGCAAAACATCAGAAACATCCCAAACATCTGCCAGTAGAAAAAACTTAAAATATGTTAGATGATGAAATGTTAAGCAGATATTTAAAATATTTTTTCAAAGATATGGGAATGTTAAAATTAAAAGAAAATATTTTATGATTCCAGTTTTAGTTAACATAAACATATGCATAGAAAAATATTTAGAGAAAAATACAAACTATTGTTTGCACTTTTCTCTATTTTTCTGACCTATTTTACAATAAATAATATTCAACAAAATTATTGTTATTGTTATTTGAAAAGGTACATATCACCAAACAAAATTAAAATGTAAAAATCAATGTGACCTGAGCATGATAGCACATGCCTGTAATCCCAGTACTTGGGAGACTGAGACGAGGACCGCAGGCCAGCAATTTAGTGAGACCCTGTTTCAAAATAATAAAATAGGGCTGGGGTGTAGCTCAGAGGTAGAATGTCTCTGGGTTCAGTTCCCAATAGCCCCTCCCAACAACAACAAAAAAGTCCATGTCACCACGTCACCTGCATTAGGAAGGGTTTCACATTAAATTACTCCAGAATAGCTGGAGAAGGTAAGTAGTGAAAATTTATGTAGATTATAAATATGAGGAAATGGTGGCAGATCTCGAGGCTGATGTGAATAAGTGGAAACTGAGGAAGAATCAAAGATAACAGTTACAACGGATTTTGAAGAAAATCAAATACATCCTATTCTATGATGTATTTATTGTTTAATATCTCAAACATGTTGGTATCTTAAAAACTGGCTGGCTTTTTAAAAACTGTCTTTCGTTATTATACTATTATTACCTGGCAATTTCTGTATCTGTAGTGTTGGTAAAGATGACAGTAATTTTTTTACCAACACAAGGCATGTGATCATCACAACAATCTCTAATGGCAGAGACCATATTATGAAACGATTTACAAGAGGAAACAGATTTCAGCTGAGAAAGGTTGTGACTTGCCCAAGGAAATGGCTAGTTAAGAACTGGAAACAGCAGAGAAGACTGACTGCTAAGCCTTTCGCAAGCAATCTGCGTTCCACAACACCGGATTTTTCTCCAATCTTTATTTTTAAAGCTACTTTTTCGTGGTCAAAAACACTGGCTGTTTTGTCTGCAGTAGTCAGAAATCTATTTCACTTAGGTTTTGTTGCTAACGAACTTGCCCCATCCAGTCTGTATTTTAGAAAAACATTTCTACTGACCCAAACTCAGCACGAAGTTAAGCAAACTGGTTAAGGAAAGACGAAAGAAGCTGGCTAGTCGTTATTAAATCTCGCCAGCACATGACTGTTCATAAATTTAGAGAACCAAAAACAAAATGCACTTCCCATAGTCAGAAAAAATCTCCCGGACTCCTGACCAGAGGCGCAGAGCGGGCAGGCAGGGAAGGAACCAAACACTAATCCTCCCGGAGTAACCTAGCTCCAAAAGAACATCTATCCAGCGCCTGCTCTCTTGGCTGTAAAGCCAGCCTCTTCCTTTCCTGTGGTTTCTGCAAAAGATCATAAAACATAAAGCCTGGTATTTTTTGCTACCAAACACCCACACATTCTCAATTTTTCCAGCAAAACTGGTCCCTTCCTTAGTACTAGTGACACAAACTTGGAAGCACCATCCATCCCTCAATAATCCTCTAGATTCCCCTCCATCCCAAAGAATTCTAAAGGCCAAGTCACCGCCTGCCTGAAATAAAAGACAAAATTAACGAGACGAGGTGCACCGCTAATAAAAACGGCTACGCCTCTACAGTTCCCCCCAAAACAGCAGTCACCGCCCCCGCATGGGGCGAGGCGAGGCCGCCGAGGCGAGGGGCGGGCCCAGGAGACCACGTGTTCTGCCTTCTGCGCACGCGCCGGCCAAAACAAAAGGGAGACCTGCCAAGCCCCGCCCCGTCCCCACGTGACCCGGCCTGGGCCCGCCCCCACCCCGCCCTCCACCCCTTCCTCCCTCCCTCTGCTCCTGCCAGGGCTGTTAGGTTTAGCCGTTTAAATTTGGCTGCGGTCCGACCCCAGCCCGAGAGCACGATCCGCTGCCGGAGCCCAGAGTCCAACAGCCCCGAGGATCCGGGGGGCGAGGGGGCTGCCGATCGGGTGGCCTGGCCCGCGAGTCCGCCCAGCGGTCTTCTCCGCTCTGCCCTCCCCGCGCTGCCGCCGCCCCCGGCCGGGGAGACCCACCCCCGTCACCCCGCCGCTCAGACGCCGGCACTCGCCTGCTGGGGCGCCCTGGCTCCCCGCCGCCGCCGCACCTTCGGTCCGGCCGTGGTGGGGGCTGCCGAGGTGATCTCTAGCTGCCCGCCCGCCTCCCACCCCGGGGCGCCGCGGACTCGTCTCCAGAGCGCGCCCCGCTCCCGCCCCGGCCGCCGCCGCCGCCGCCGCCGCCGCCGCGGTTTAACAGTCCGCCCGCTGCCCGCAGCTCCGGGCGGCTCGGGGGACGGAACCCTGCCGCGGTGGGGGGCGGGGGCGGAGCCCGGCGCCGGCCAATGGCAGCGGGGGAGGGGCCGCGCCATGCAAATGAGGCGGGCGGCGGGGAAACCCCGGCCGGGGGCGGGGCCTGCGGAAGCCGCTCGGGGCGTTCTGGAAGCGGCCGGAGCGCGACGCCCGAACCCTGCAGCCGCGGCGCCTCCGGGCGTGCTCCGCGCCGCTCCCGCTTCCTCCGCCTTCCCTTCGCCCGCTCGGAAAAACAACCACCAAAGACGGCCGGGCCACTTCCCGCCTCTGCGCTGCTATTTCTGTACCTCGATGTCAGGAAAAACAAAGCGCGGAGGAAAGTCAGGCTGCTGCACGCCCCGCCGCGGTCCCGGTCCGGTCCAGGCCTCCCGCCCCGCCGCTCCCGGGCGAGTTTCCACCCGCTTTCCCGCAGCTGTCAGCTCGGTGCGTCTTCGTGCATTGGCTGGCATTGGAGCCGTGCGCTCAAACCCAAAGTCATAATTCTGCACGACCTCCGAGGGGCCCAGAAATAGGTGACCAGGTTTGTGGTTAAAAAAAAAAAGAGAGAGAGACATGGGCAGCCGTCCGAGTACGCGTTGTCTGAGCCCCGCGACGCGAGCAGCGGTGGCGTTAACTCCGCTCCGCAGTCGCGCTCAAGGAAGTCAACGGCGTTTCGTGCGGCGGTAGTTGGCCCGGGGAGCTTGCAAACAGCTCCGGAGTCCTGCACCGGCCGCGCTCCACTCACCGCCACACTGTGCCGGGCGTTCCCCAGCCACGCACTCGACTCGATTTTTCTTTCTGTAAACTCTAAATATAGCTCCTTGAATGATGGACTCCAGGCTTTCCTAAGCGCCTCGTTCTCACGGGGGTCATTTAAGGAGTGAAGGACTCTAGAACTTTTGATCCAGAATGACAGTTGCCGTTATTTCGACCTTATTAATTGGATGAGATCGCGGGGGTGGAGGGGGGTCGGAGGGCCAAGGAATGGGAGTTGTGACAAAGCGTAATCCCTAACACGTTCCTGGAATTGGAAAACGAGCTAAGTGTTCCCGGTCTTTCTAGTAGATTGTGTCATTACTCAAATGGTGTTTATGACAGGCTGCACTTAATGGGGTGAATAGTTGTTAAAATTATCAAAACTATAATTGCACCTCAATACGGGGCAAGGGAAGAGTTTCAGGAAATTAATTTACCCTCATTGGATTAACCATTGTGAATTAATGGTATGTTGTGAAAATAATTAACTATCTGCTGGGTATTTATCATATTTAAAGGGCTGCCCTAGACCCGAGGGACTGAAATGCAAAGATGAGTAAGGTATTACAAATGTTTGTTTTTTAAAAAGAAGCAGTCAGAGAAATCAAATAAGCATGTGGTAAGATTTTAAAGAAAGAT
This sequence comes from Glis glis, assembly GCA_004027185.1. Taxonomy (NCBI): domain Eukaryota; kingdom Metazoa; phylum Chordata; class Mammalia; order Rodentia; family Gliridae; genus Glis; species Glis glis. The sequence continues at coordinate 4,358 of PVJS01023612.1, forward strand.
TTTGGATTTGAGCTAGCCATTTTAAAGGCTTCAGGCAGAAAAGAGAGGAAGGCATCAGTAGTCCAAGAGATAGCATCCTTGAGTGGTTTCAGTGGAGGTAGTATGTGTCATATTATTGGGGGTAGAAAAGAACACATCAACTAGATTGGTTATCTCTTGAATGACAGAAATTCAGATTTTCACCTGAGGGAATTGCAGAGCCATAAAATTATTTGATGGTACAGTTTTCTCCTGTGAAATACTCATTACTGAAACAAAATATCTATATTTTTACCAAATGTTTCTTCAACACATACTTTGTGATAGGTAATGGAGATACAACAATAAACAAAGTGTCTGCTCTCACGATGTTTATAGTAGATGACACAGGTATTAAATCTGGCAGTTATACAAGTGGTAATCCATAAAGCATTGATACATATACTAATTTTACATCCAACACCCTAAGATATAGGTTGTTTTCAATACTCCAGGTTAATTCTTTCATCTTCTAGCCAGACCTTCAGTCTGCCAAATTTTGTAAACCTTAAATAAATATTTTAATTTATCAAGCTAATATGCCTTTCTATTTCTTTTATATTTAATTTAGGATACTTTAAAGTAATATGGATGGGATAATGATTAATAAAATAATATACGTTTGATGTAAAATATGTTGAAAAACACAAGAAAGAAAATCACACTCATCTGTAAGTCCTGTATTTTATATATATGAGATGGTACTGCTACAGTTTTTATTTTATCCTACTTAACTACATATTAAGCACATTATCCCTTGACATTGAATACTATTAAGCATGATTTTAATATGTGTAGCATATGTATGCCAGTTCTCCAGACACTATAGAATATCAAAACCCTTTATTATAAAAATTGACATATTAAATCATTTGTCAAATTGTTTTCTACATTACTCATTCAGCAAAGGCCTGAAAAAAATGTGTGTCCTTTTTTTAAATCAAGAATATATTATTATTTGAAAGGTACATTAACAGAATTTGGATTTCCAAGAAAAAATATAGCAGTGATAAGAACAGGACAGGACACTCAAAGATCCAGCAGGACAAGGAGAATGGAAGGGCACTAGTCCTGCTGACATAATTATTACCTGTCTGGAAGCATGTAGAAATGCCCAGGTAAGCAGGATTACAATGATTTCACAAGATAAACTTCTTCCCTCAACACTGGGCTTTATTCAGCCATTCCTTTCATTCAGGAAACACTGGTGCAGCCCTTAAGATCCAGCTGACACCATGATAAATGCTAGAGATAAGGAAAAAAGATCAATCTCTAACTCTCAGCAAAGAAGGGGTTACAAACACAACCTATCTATCTTTCTTCCCGGCTCTGCTTTGCTCCATAACACTTATCACCATCTAACATAACCTAGATTTTGGTTTGTATTTGTTTTGTCCCTAGTCTAGAATGTAAATAAGCCCCATGGGGTCAGGCCCTTTTGCTGTTTCCCCAGGGCCTAGGGCTGGGTTCTCAACAAATACATGTTGAATGGATGAATCTCTTTATTTCTTACATTCATCAGTGTTATATTCACTTTCCAGGTGGAAGAAAAAAAAGTGAAGTTCTGTGACATTAGTGTACACAGATACTTACTCTAATAAATGGTCAATCTTGGAATTGACAGACTGACTGACTCCAAAGCCAGAGTTCTTTCACCACTACTTCTCACAGAATAGAAAGCTACTTTGGGAGCTTGTACTATTTATTCCTCTATATTTCTGTACCGAGGACAACTCTTTTCCGCTGTCATATTTTAGTATGTTACTTTGTTTTTATGATCATGTCTAGAAAATGGAATAGGAGAAGCAGAAGAGCTAAAAGTGGTAATTCCTATTTGGAATAGAATTCCTAGCTTCAACTAGATAGTATTTATAGACAAGCAGAAAAAGATAGGGGTAGGTAGCAAGACGTTTAGAGGATTCCTAGAACTAGGGCTGAGTACATGAGAGGACAGAGCTGGTCATAGGGCTACAGGGGAACATAAATGACTCCCTGCTCATACAAACATCCACAGAACCCTATTCACAATACTATCAAATTGGAAACAACTCCAGGATGGTCACCCATGAAAGGGTAAATTGTGGAATATCCATACATTCCATTTTGGAATACTACTTAGAAACAAAAAGAAACGACTGATATGCAAAACACCATGGATGAGTCCTACACAGTATGTTGAAAGAAACCAGACACAAAAGAAAGTAAATATTGTCTGATCCCATTTATATAAGGCTTTAGAAAGACAAATCTAAACTGTAATGACAGAAAACAGATAGGCAGGGCTTATAGGGGCAGAGGAGAATTGGCTGGGATTGGTATGAGGGGTGATGAAATTATTTTGCATCTTGATCATGGTGGAAGTCAAATGGGTGTGCATTTGTCAAAACTCATCCAAACATGCATTCAAGTACTCGTTGTTGTATGTGGATTCTACTTCACTAAGATTGATTTTTAAAACAAAGACTCCTTGATGAAACTCAAGACCTCAAGGAGTTTCTAAGTCCAAAATGTAGACAGAAAAATTAAAATCCAGTCTATCTGTTAGGATGAAGGTAGGTTGTATCTACAAAAATATTCTGTCAAGACTTTGATTGGAATGAGGTAAATCTGTGGATAAGTTTGAAGGGAATTGCCACTTCTGCTGAGTCTTTCAATCAAAAAGTAAGGCATATCTCATTTTATTCAGGGTCCCAGATGTCTACTGGAACTCCAGCCTTCATTATCCATTTCCCAAGCAGCAAGCAGGAAGAGGAGCAGACAATAGGACCATTAAGGTGCTTCTCCTGAAGTCCTCAATTCTACAGCTTTATCATATAGATATATCTAGTTTCAAGGGAGACTAAGAAATGCAGAAAAAACCGAATAATATAAGAAGTATTATGTTGGAAGAAAAGAAGAATAGAGCTTGGTTAGACAATGGTGTCTACTGGTTTCCAAGGCAAAATAAATAAAACCAGAATTGGCTAGTTGTAACAAGGTTTGAGAGGGAGGAGGTCAAACAAAAAAACAGCTAAAAAGATATTTTTGATACTACATTCCTTTTTTCAGGTTCTGTGGCTATGCCTATAGGTGTTTTTTTTTTTTAAAGCTGCAATTAAAAAGAAAAACGGTACAAAAATAGATTTGGAGCAAAATATGGAAGGCTTTGATGCAAGGTTAACTAAGGAACATAAAGTTTATATTTGGTACGTAATAATGGAACCGCTGAAGATTTTTGCATAAGGAAATTTCTGCCCAATATGGTATTCCTCTAAAGGACAGTTTTTATTCCACAACTTCCCACTGGGCTGAGCAAGACTGTCAAATACACTTCATGATTAGAGGCTGTTTGCCTGACCGAATATACTCCTTTCCCTTTTCACCTTTCACAGGGGCTACCTCTCAATAAACCTCTTGCATTTCTGTGTCTCAGCTTCTGATTCTTATGTGGCCCAATGGACGTAGAGTTAATAAATGTTAAAAACTTGACGAAAGTTAATAAATGTTAAAGGAGTGAAAAAATTAGAAAAGCATCTTTTGCAACTCCTAATGAAATAACAGATCTTGTAAATAATTATTAATGGTTGTTAAAGCATTAGGTTAAATCTTGATAGGAAATTTAATGGAGGTTTTAGAATAATACTGTCTGAATTCACTGCTCAGTTGGAGAAAACTAGATATGTATCTCATAATATGATGCAGTGTTCACGGTGGTGCTTATTAAATTATCTGGCCAATATTAAGCCTGAAACTACTTCAGCCTCTAGATATAACTATCAGTTTACAGGAAATATGGAGAATAGAGGCATAAATAGAAATCACCAGGAGACATCAATGAGGCAAATCAATAATGGTGGACATTCTACAAAATAAGTGATGAGGACCACCCCAACAAATCAACAATAGGGAGGAAAAAGAGAAAAAATCATCCCCAACTCACTTAATGAGGTTAGTATTACCCTGATAAAATCAAATACAGTGCATGAAAAGAAAATTATTATACAATAAAATTATAGCCCCATGCCCCTTATGAACATAGACACAAAAATTCTCAATAACTGTTATCCAATCAAACCAAACCATACATAAAAAGAATCAAACATATTGACCAAGTGAGGTTAATCCCAAGAATTCAAGGTTGGTTCAATATCCAAAATTCAATGTATGTATTCCAATGTTACGATTTGAATGCTTTGTGCCCCAAAATTCATGTTGAAACTTAATCCCCATTGCAACAGTATTAAGAAGTGAGGCCTGCTGTGTGCATGCATGTCAGCATCACTATGTACTACATTATAATGTGAGACTATAATGTACCAAAAAAGTACAAAAAAAAAGGAATGAACATTGAAAAAAAAAAAGAAGTGAGGTCTTTAGAAGTTGATTGTGTCATATGGTTCTGCCCTGATGATAGCATTAGTGCCCTTATAAAAGGGCTCAAGGGAAATAGCTAGTCCCCTTTTGCCCTTCTGCCGTGGGAGGGAGGACATAGTGTTCATTCCAGTCAAAGGACTCAGCATTCAGAGAACCACCTTGAAAGCAAAGACTAAGTCCTCTTAGCCTCTACCAGACACGGAACTGCCAGCACCTTCATCTTGGACTTCCCAGCCTCCAGAACTAAGAAGAATGCATTTCTATTAAATTACCCAGTTTGTGATATTTTGTTATACAGGCAGAAACAAAGACATCTAGTATATTAAAAAGAACAAAGAAGCGCCGGGCGCTCCCAGTAATTTGGGAGGCATAGACCAGAGGATCCGGATTCGCGGCCAGCCTCAGCGCGCTCTCTCTCTCTCTCTTTCTCTCTCTCTCTCTCTCTCTCTCTCTCCCTGTCTCTCTCTTTCTCTCTCTCTCTACTTAGTGAGGCCCTCTGCAACTTCGTGAGACCCGGTTTCAAAATAAAGTACAAAAAAATAGGGCCGGGGGTGTAGCGCAGAGGTAGAACGCCCCTAGGTTCAATCCCTGGTACCGCCAAAAAAAAGAAAAACTATACAATCACATCATTGATTGAGAAAAGTATTTGACAGAATCAATATCCACTAATGATAAAAACTCACATCAAATTAGGAATAGAATAGAACTTCCTCAACCTGATAAAGAGCTATTACCAAATTGTATATAATGTGAAGGCCTGAATGCTTTCCCCTTAAGATCAGGAACAAAGAAAGACATCTATTCTTCCCATTCCTGTTCAACATTGTAGAGGAAGTCCTAATCAGTACAATAAAACCATAATGGTGGTGGGAAAGGGATGGAAGACATAGGGATTGGAAAGAAAGAAAACTATTCCTATTCATGGATGATATTACTGTCTATGTAGAAAATCCCAAGGAATCTACAAAGTAACTGTTAGAATTAATAAGTGAGTTTAGCAAACCACAGGATACAAGATCAACAACAACCACTTATCTTGGCAATGTATCATTATAAACCAGAATTAAACAATATAATTTACAGTAACTGAAAAAATGGAATACTTAAGTATAAACATACAAAACATGTACAGTATTTTGAAATGAAAAACTAAAATATGTTGAAGAAATTAAGACCTCAATAAATTGAGATGTACCTATTCGTGGATTGAAAGACTCAGCAGAGATGGCAAGTCCCTTCAAACTGATCTACAGATTTACCTCGTTCCAATCAGAGTCCTGACAAAATATTTTTGTAGTTACAGACAAGTTGATTAAACATTTTATATGGAATGAAAAAGGAATTAGAATAGCCAACATAATTTAAAAATAAATAAAGTTGGAGGAATTCCATTATCCAGTTTTTTAAAACAAAATTCATATTTTATTTAGACTGAAATAAACTATACAAAATTGATTTTCTTCACCAAAAATAATAACAATATTTTCTGTATCATTTCTAGATAAGCCACAATTCACTTATTTTGTAGATTTTCCAGGTTTTGCTTATAAATCAAGTACATAGTCATGGAAAAAGACAGAAGGAAACAGGTATACATGTATATATATATATATACATGTACATATATATATATACACATCACAGGGCTGGGGGTGTAGCTCAGAGGTAGAATGCCTCTGGATTCAATCCCCAGTACCACCACCAAAAAAAAAAAAATCTTTTCAACAAGTGATTGAACAGACACCTATATGTGGGAAAAAAAAGAACCTTAATGTGAAACCTCACACCTTATATAAAGTTACTTGAAGGGAACATAGATTTAAATAAATAACCAATATAAAATATAAAATTTTAAGGAAAAAAACATGGGAGAAACACTTTGTGACCTGGGTTTGGGTAAAGAGTTCTCAGACACAATCCCAAATGCATGATCCATGAAAGAAAAAAAAAATGACAAATTAGAATTTACCAAAACTTAAATTTTTTGCTCTATGAAACCAACCGTTAAGAGAATAAAAAGACTAGCTCCTGATAGGAAGAAGATATTTACACGTCACATATCTGATCTATCTGATGTAAAGGGTAGCAGCTCTGTGCCAACACCGATAACCTCATGTCTTCTCATAGGACACATAGGCAAAGCTGAATGGCGCGTGGATGGGCAGCTGGGTGCCTCGTGATCCTCTAGAACATGAGGACAGGGGAGGCCTGTGAGGTGCTGCTACAAAGCCCTTTCTTGCTGGCTTCCTTTGTGCCAAAGGAGGCTGTCATGAGACAGTTTCTCACTGTGTCGCTGGTTCTTATGAGGTACCGGGCTTTCTGCCGCATCACCCTTAAAGGCACACCTGCAGCTATAAAACTGCTTAGCGGCATCATGGAATGAACTTCTCAGCAACAGGGTGCCCCATCGTTCTTGTTGCAGTCATCTGGCCCCTCTGATCTCAGTGTCACCTTGCACTAGGGCCACTGGAAGCGTACCTTTAGCTACTCTTCTTTCTGCTCCATGTAAGCAACAAACTGAGTCTAAAAATGGACCACTGTTTTTTTGTTTGTGTGATATATATATATATATATATATATATATATATATATATATATATTAGCTAGGTGAATCTGTCAGCCTGGATTTGTCTTGTACTTGATAGAATCCAGAATACATAATAAAGAACTCTCAAAGTTCAACATTAATAAGCAATCCAACTTTCTAAAAAAAATGGGCAAAAGACCTGACCAGATAATTCACCAAAGGAAATAAGTGGGAGACAAGTACATGAAAAGCTGCTCAACATCATTAGGTGTTAGGGAAATGCAAATTAAAACCATGAGACATCAGAATGGCTAAAACGGAAAATACAAGTGCTGGAGAAGACAGAGCAATTGGAAGTCTCATATTGATGGCGGGGAAGCAAAATGATACAGGCATGCTGGAAAAACAGCTTGGCAGTCCCTTATGAAGTTAAACATATACTTACAACGTGACCCAACAATTCCCCTCCTGGGTATGTAGATGTTAAGATTTAACCTTAACCAAGATGTCATTAAGCAGGTGAATGAATAAACAGACTGGTACATCTATTCAGTGGAATACCACTTAGTACCAGAAAAGGAACAAGTAGTGATTCATACAAAAGGGACACATCTTAAATACATTTTTCTAAGAAAGAAGACATTCTCCGAAGGTTACATACCATATAATCCCATTCATATTACTGCCTCAAAATGATAATGCCAGAGACTAGATGTTAGTGGTAGGAGTTAAAGATGTGAGAAGGGGTGACTATAAAGGGCACACGGGAGTTTTGGGGGGTGATGGAACTGTTCTATATTCTAATTGTGGTTGTAGTTGCAGAAGTCCATGTACAGATTTTTTTTTTTTTTTTTTTTTTTGCAGCACTGGGGATTGAACCCAGGGCATGTTCTACCTCTGAGCTACACCTCCAGCCCGATTTTATTTCTTATTTGGAAACAGGGTCTCACTGAGTTGCAGAGGGCCTCGCTAAGTTGCAGAGGCTGGCTTCAAACCTGTGATCCTCTTGTCTCAGCCTCCCAAGTACTGGGATTACAAGCATGAGCCACCACGCCTGGCTCCATGCACAGAATTCTGAGAATCAAAAACGGCAGTGTTCCTGTACATATACCCAAAAAAGGGAAAACCTTATGATGTCAATTTTTAAAATTAAAAAGAAAGAAGGAGCTGGGCGTGGTGGCGAATGCTTGTAATCCCAGTATTTGGGAGGCTGAGACAGGACGACTGTAGGTTTTTGGCCAGCCTCAGCAACTTAGTGAGGCCCTGTTTCAAACTAAAAAAAAAAAAATTAAAAATAGGGTTGAGGGTACAGCTCAGAGGTAGAATGCTCCTGGATTCAATCCCCAGTACCGCAAAATAAATAAATAGAAGGAAAAAAGAGAAGGGAAGACTGTTATAAAACAGACTTGGGAGACAATATAACCAAATGTAATTTATGGACCTTGTTTACAGATCCTGATTTTAATAAATTAACTATAAAAGATATTTTCAATACAATCAAAGAAAATTTAATGTGAACTTGGCATTGTAGGTTAAATTTAAGTTTCTGAAGTATGATGGCCTTGTGGCTATGTTAAATTTTTTCATCAGTTAGATATGCATTCTGAAATATATATGTGTGTGAAATAGCATTAACTCTGAAATTCACCTCAAAATATTTGAGAAAAAAAGTGGGGGAGATAGACTGGCACATGTTAAAGCTGGAGGTTCATTATATTATACTCTATTTTTTAGTAAACTTGAAGCTTTCTATAATTTTCTCTTTAAAATAAGATTTTAAAAAATAGAGAACTTCTGTTCAATATTTATTACAAAGCAGTAGACATAGTTTTACAGTTAGTTCCAATCTTGATGTCAAATCTTTTTAATGATTCCAAATAAATAAATGCTGTGTGTGCCAAAGATAATATTGACATGAAAATGTCTCCTAGGAATCTTATACTTTGAGCAATAAACAACTAAAATTACTAGATTAGTAAAGATTTACAAAGTTAGATTTTAAAATACTAAGTCAAAACAGTTTCCAATGACACCATCAAATAAATAAAGGGTAAAAGTCATTTTAAAATGGTAATTATGATCCTAAAATTCCCAGCCAAAATAACATTAGTAGGCCTTTAAATTCTCATTAATATTTACACAATGTTGCTTTCTTGCTGTGTTAGTCCAGCCTGTTCTTTTGAGCATTATTATTATTTATTGTTTCTTGAGCACTCAGCACTGCATGAGATACAGATGATAAATTCCCTCCCCAGGGGACAACAATCAAAGCCACACAAGCAAAACACTAGGTTAGCTGCTTTAAGAAATGAAAATCAAATGAAAGGCTAAAAAGCATATTCTGAATTTCCTTTTCTGCATTCAGTTTTAAGCCCATGACATAACACATACTTCTTTGGAGGGCACAAAATAAGACTGAGGTTAGTAAGACAAAGAAAACCAATGGTTTATTTTTTTATTTTTTATTTTTTGCGGTACCGGGGATTGAACCCAGGGGTGTTTTACCTCTGGGCTACACCCCCTGCCCTATTTTTTATACTTTATTTTGAAACCGGGTCTCACAAAGTTGCAGAGGGTCTCACTAAGGTTTGAGGCTGGTGGCGAACCTGGATCCTCTGGTCTCAGCCTCCCAAGTACTGGGATTACAAGCGTGCACCACCACACCCGGCTAAAACCAATGGTTTAGAAGACAGAAAAAATAAGAGAGAGGAAAAAAAGAGACATCACAACAAAATATCCTACCTTAGAAATCTTTTCATTTTCTGATATTTAAGAATAATCACTTCTAGCTCTACAGGACTATAATAGTGGTGTGTGTGTGTGTGTGTGTGATTAATTGAGGTCTGTCTAGCAGACTTTTCTATCCCTCTTTTGAAAATTTCACCCTCTGTTTCAGGGACTGCTTCCCCTTGTCCACATATTAATCGGAATGGGCGATGACACTGTGCTGAAGGGTGCAAGGATGAAGCAGTCCAATGTTCCATAATGAAGTTCTTCTGCAGTGTCCATTAGGCTCATTTGCAAAGAGTAATAGAAATAATAAACAGATATAGCAAACGTGCAGACAGCTCTGGAATCAGGCACTTGAGACCCAAGTCCCTATAGCTCTTTGAATTGTATGTGTTACTCTGTAACCCTTTTAAACCACAACACTCAATTATTTTGCTCTGGATGTTTGAATTGGGTTTCTTGCCAGGCGTGGTGGCGTATGCCTGTAATCCCAGTTCTTGGGAGGCTGAGACAGGAGAATCACAGGTTCAAGACCAGTCTGAGCAACTTAGTGAGACCCTGTTTCAACATAAAAAATAAAAGGGCTGGGTGGCCCAGAGATAGAACACCCCTGGGTTCAATCACCAGTACAAAAAAAAAAAAATTGGTTTCTTTTGTCATTTGCACCTGAAGGAATCCTGAGAAGTTGAAACATCTCGCCTAAGGTCCAAAGAAGGTCCTAAATGCTAAATTATAGCATCATCTTCCAAACCCAGGTCTGTCCGTATCCACACAGGAGGTTTTTCCTATTATGCTAACTTACTTTTTATTCTACAGATGATTTATTCCTAAAATCTAGTTTCCCTTGAGGTTGGGAATGGAAAAGAAAAAGGCTGTGGTGGGGGATAAGCTCTGTCAAATCCTTTATCGCTTCCTATTTTGTAGGAGGGAGGTAAAAGCTGAAAATATTGTAATACTTAAAAAGAATTCATTTTAAACCATCTACATGGTAATTAATGCATATGAGAAAGAACCTAAGCTGCCAACTACACAAACCTCTGCATAAGAGCAGATCAAAGCTGTGTATGTTGAGAAAAGAATATTACTAAAATATTTCCTCAGCTCTACCCTGTTGCAATATAAATATATTTTTTTTGGTGTGAGTGTGTGTGTAGTACTGGGAATTGAACCCAGGGGCACTCTACCTTTGAGCTACACCAAGTGCCCTTTTATTTTTTGTTTAGAAACAGGATCTTGCTAGGTTGCTGAGACTTGTCTTAAACCTGTGATCCTCCTGTCTCAGCCTCCCAAGTACTGGAATTACAGGTGTGTGTGTGCCACCACAACTGGCAAGTTTAATTTTTTAAGTTGAACAAGAATACATCGATTTCTGTTATATAACTACTTTACTCACTGTGCCACCAGTATGCAAAGAAATACAATTACTGACATCATGTTAGTTTACAAATTAATGGTTTGATTTTTTTATAATTTTTTGTGGTACTGGGGATTGAAGCCAGAGGCATTTTACCTCTGAGCTACACCCCCAGACCTATTTTTTATTCTTTATTTTGAAATAGGGTCTTGCTAAGTTGCGGAGGGCCTCACTAAGTAGCTGAGGCTGGCCATGAACCTGTGATCCTCTGGTCTCAGCCTCCCAAGTACTGGGATTACAAGCCTGTGCCACCATACCTGGCTATAAATATTTTAGTCTTAAATCAAATGTGACTTCCTCACTTTCTTTATTTCTTGGTATTGGGGATTGAACCCAGGGCTGCTTTACCAGTGAGCTACATCCCCAGCTTCTCCTCTCCCTTCTTTTTAAAATTTTGAGACACGTACTCACTAAGGTGCCTAGGCTGGCCTCAAACTTGCAATTCTCCTGCCTAAGCCTCTGCAGTAGCTGGGATTACAGGTGTGTACCACCATGCCTGGGGCTCACTTTCTTAATGCTCACTTTATTTCTTTTATTGTAATTAATATGATTTAAAATTCTTCTGCTCTGGGCATGGTGGCGCACGCTTGTAATCCCAGTACTTGGGAGGCTGAGACTAGAGGATCTGGGTTCGCAGCCAGCCTCAGCTACTTAGTGAGGCCCTCCGCAACTTAGTGAGACCCTGTTTCAAAATAAAGAACAAAAACTAGGGCTGGGGGTGTAGCTCAGAGGTAGAATGCCCCTGGGTTCAATCCCCAGTACTGCAAAAAAAAAATTCTTCATTTTCTTTCTTACCTTATTGATTGCTGTTTGTTCACTTATAGTAGGGATCTTGCCAGGTTTGTTTGCCGTCATATTTTTAACAGCCCCATTTGCAGAAGATACAAAGTATTTTTAAAATTAATAAATAAATTACATTGTTATAAAAGCTACTGTTTTGATACCTACCAATACAATATCTTGAAATTTAAGGATGATGGATTATTCTGTGTTCTAGAAATTAAACTGGAATGGAAATCTGTTGAAAGCCCAAGTGCCAGTAGTTAAGAGAACCAAGAAGCTGGGCATGGTGGCATATGCCTGTAATCCCAGTGCTTGGGAGGCAGAGACAGGAGGATCACAGGTTCCAGGCCAGCCTCAGCAACTTAGTGAGACCCGCAGCAACTTAGTGAGAACCTGTTTCAAAATTAAGAATAAAAAATAGGTCTGGGGGTGTAGCTCAGAGGTAGAATGCCCCTGAGTTCAATCCCCAATACCGCAAAAGAAAAAAACCAACCAAACCAAACCAAACAAAAACAAAACAGAGAGAGAGAGAGAGAGAGAGAGAGAAAGAGAGAAGAGAAGAGAAGAGAAGAGAAGAGAAGAGAGAAGAAGAGAAGAGAAGAGAAGAGAAGAGAAGAGAAGAGAAGAGAAGAGAAGAGAAGAGAAGAAACATGAAAATATCAGGAGCATTCTCGGGTTGGGGCAGGGCAAATGTTTAGGTGAGTCCTAGGAGTCTCAAGGCAGAATGTAGGAAGGTTTCCTGCTTCAACCAGAGTAGCTCCTCATTCATCAGTATTCAGAGACATTGCCCACAAGCTTTTATTTTTAAAGTTTTATTTTATTGTAAATTGACACATAATAATTGTATATATTTATACAGTACAATATAATGATGTTTTGTAATTGTGTGTAATTTACACAATATAATGATGTTTTGTAATGTTCCATCCATTGCTTAAAAACAGGACTTTGGTGGTAGCATGGTAGAAACCAATGTTCCAGGGAATTTGGAGCAAAAGGTAGCTGAAATGACCTTACATCTAGGTCATACTTATTTTTCCCTTTAAAAATCCATGCACTTTAACTTACTATTTTTAGAGCATAACAATATAAAAGTAGTACTGCCTCAATTTTAAGGATTTAGATTACTTAAGCTTTTTAGAATTTTAGAGATAAATGAAACATTGTCTTCTAGAGTCAGAAAAATCTTTGACTTTAAAAAAATAATTAGAAGTTAAACCTCGTGAGAGAATTTTAGACTCTTTGAATTCAAAGATTTGTCCTCCCACTGGGTGAGTATTGTATTTATATTTTATTTCTATCTCTATAGAGAGCTCACATAAAAACATGTTTAGCATTTCCCCTTTCCAGGTTACATTTTATCTTGAGTAGATTTAAAACCAGATTAGCTGTAATAGGATTCCAGGATGTGGGCAGATGTCCTAGTCACTGACGATCTGTCGTGCAATCAGCTCCCGCATTATTTCATTGGTACCACCATAGATTGGCTGAACTCGGGCATCCACATAAGCTCTGGATAAATTAGAAATGATTGAATTCATATAAATAAAAGATGTGCTTCATTATTTTTTCCAGTATAGCATTCATCCTAGATCAGTATATTTTTAAAAATCTATTAAGGTATTTGTAATTCATCTAGCTTGGTTTTAGTTTCCTTAAAGACATTACAAATTCAAAATAACATTTCAAGCATGTTTTGTCCAATTTAGTTTTGTAAAATGCAGCATATATAATAGCATTCTGAAATGTCTGTTTTAAATTTAGGAATGCACAAAATTTCTTAATTTATTGTTATTTTTAATGTTTCCCCAGGAAGCGGAAACCCACTGGTTTAAAGAAAAAAATAGAGAAATTGCTTATTTTGCAGTCTCTATTTAGATCTTGCCACCAACAGGGTATAAGTCGATGCTTTAGAAAATATTATTTACTACAAAGATAACAAGTAACTTATTTTTTGGAAATGATTACAAGTCACTCCGGTGACATGAGGACCTAAAATACCAAGTGGCTTAGTCCACAGTGCCACAGGAGTGCACACACACTATCAGGAGTTCACTTATTTTTTTTAACTTTTTTCTTGTGGTACCGGGGATTGAACTCTGGGGCATTCTACCTCCAGGCTACACCCCCAGCCCTATTTTTTATTCTTTATTTTGAAACCGGGTCTCGCTAAGTCGCAGAGGGCCTCACTAAGTAGCTGAGGCTGGCCGCGAACCCGGATCCTCTGGTCTCAGCCTCCCAAGTACTATGATTACAAGCGTGCGCCACCATGCCCGGCTTTTTTTGTTTTTTACATATTTTTAACAATTTATTGACGTATAAGTGATATAAATAAACAATTTGATAAATGCTGACATATGAATACAATCATGACACCACCACCACACACACAAACTTCTGACAGCCGTAATGGTACCAACTACACCCCTGTGCAGGTATTTTTTACCTTTTCTAATCTCAGTTTAACCTGTCAGCTCTGAGATCAAGGAGATAAATATTATTGTTTTGCAGGTAAAAGAACTGTTCAGAGAAGTTAATATATTTACTAATTAATGGTTACCATTTAGTGGCCACAGAAAATTGATAAGACAGGAATGAGAATGTAGGTATCCTGTTTCTTTGGCAAGTATTTTTTTTATTGTGTTGTAATACTTTCATCGGTCCAAGCATTTGGGGTGAGTTACTGAGCTTTGGACTTCCCTAGTACACAAATTCTAATGCATATTTTCAAGTATAACATTTGTTTTAAAAAGTTACTTAAAATTGTTTGTGAATGTGCCAACCTCTCTAGGGACATGAGCACGTCTGGACTACTGCTTCTGCACATTCATCAGCTACCTTGCAAACAGGTAGGCACTCAGTAAATACTCACTGCTGTGATTTACTGTATTACCAATTTCTAAAGGAAATTTTAGACTCTTAGTACTTCCTGATAAAAGTTTTAAAATCTAGAGATGTTTATGTTTTCAAATATGTTCTTTTCTGGACAGATTTTGTTGTTCTCCACAAAACCAAGCACCTGCATTTTGAGGACCTTCCTGGCATTTTGACTCACTTCAATAATCCCAGATCTTTTAGACATTTTTGGACTGGGTTGGGCATTTTTTTTTCCCCCAACAGAGAAGTTGAAAACAGAGTTCCAACAGAGTCTGGAACAACAGAGACCTGCAGACCTTTTATAGGTTACTAATTAAATTTAGTCATCAACTAAAATTAACAGCGAAAGGCAGCAGAAGAAATGTTTAACCATAGTGCGCTGAAGCTCTCCATCTCAGCATGGCAGAGAAGTCTGCAAAAGCCAAGCTTAAGGCTCCCTTTTCATAGGACATAGCCTCATGAGCAAGACTGAAAGGAGCCCACACGCTGAACACTAGTTATTAAAACAAGAAAACAAATAAGAAGGGAAACAAAGCACCTCTTTTCCCTGTGAAACCAAGACCCAGCAACATACACGCATATACCTGTACATATACATCAATAAATATTAGCTTAATCTGAGAGATAAAGAAACACAAGTAGAAGGATCTTCTTCTTTTAAATTGAAGTCTGTATACTATATCAAAATATTGTGTAATGAATCTAATTTTTATATTAGGATTCCCTGTGTCTTCGGGGAGGAAAATAGCAGTCTAGATAAAGAGTTATAGATTCTTTGAACTAATAAGTTGGCCAAGAAGGATAATTATTATTCCTTAAAGGAGACATAAATCTCTCAAACTAAAAGAAGAGATTTTAAATAAATTATCGAACTATATTTTTTCTTGCTACTAACCTGAACAAATGAACTCTGAGATAACAGAGACCATGGCTTATGTTGCACTATAATCTTTTTTTTTTTTTTGTCAGTACTGGGGATTGGAGCCACAGCGTCACACATGTTAGGCAAGAGGTCTACAACTATACTAGATCCCCAGCCTTTTCATTTTATTTTGAGACAGGGTCTCCTTAGTTGCCCAGGCTGGCCTTGAACTTGTGATCCTCCGGCCTCAGCCTCCCAAGTAATTGGGACTACAGGCCCATGCCACCACACATGGCTTACACACTCTAGTCTTTTTTTCAGTGTGTAATGCTTCATGAGTCTGCGTGTCATCCTTGTGCAGGGCCATGCTAATCCTCTCTGTATCATTCCAATTTTAGAATGTGTGCTACAGAAGCGAGCACACGCTCTAATTTTAACCTATGTAAATGGCTGGCTCTTCTCCACCTGGTATGACTTTCTGAGAACCTGAAGTAACTACATAAACACTGAACCACTCCATGTCTACATTCCCAGCAGCAGTAGCAACAACACAGATAAAAACATACAAGTAGCCATTAGTACTTTATTTTCTAAGCACCCTGAGTATTATGAATAAGATGGATGAATATTATAAATGAAACATAAAAATGCACAGTAAAAATTCCAGTGATAATTAAATTTGTGCTAGCACAACTCAAAGCTTACTTCTGACTTCATGACTACACAATTTTTTTTTTTTTTTGCGGTACCGGGGATTGAAACCAGGGGCGTTCTACTTCCAAGCTACACCCCCAGCCCTATTTTTTTTTTATACTTTATTTTGAAACCGGGTCTCACTAAGTTGCGGAGGGCCTCACTAAGTAGCTGAGGCTGGCCGCGAACCCGGATCCTCCGGTCTCAGCCTCCCAAGTACTGGGATTACAAGTGCGCGCCACCACGCCCGGCCTACACAATTTTTTTAATCTGCTTTTGATTAAGGCCCATTTGAAGTAGTTCTAAAAAGATATACTGAGTTCCAAGTAAAATGATTGATTTAAAAAAAATTAGTCAGGGCCGGGCGTGGTGGCGCTTGTAATCCCAGTACTTTGGGAGGCGGAGACCGGAGGATCCGGGTTCACGGCCAGCCTCAGCTCTCTCGCTCTCTCTCCCTGTCTCTCTCTCTCTCTCTCTCTCTCCTTAGTGAGGCCCTCCGCAACTTCGTGAGACCCGGTTTCAAAATGAAAGTATAAAAAATAGGGCCAGGGGCATAGCGCGGAGGTAGAACGCCCCTGGGTTCAATCCCCGGTACCGCAAAAAAAAGAAAAAAAAATTAGTCAGGCGTGGTGGTGCACAACTGTAACCTCAGTACTTGGGAGACTGAGACAGGAGGATCACAGGTTCATGGCCAGCCTCAGGAATTTAGTGAGGCTCTCAGCAACTTAGTGAGACCCTGTTACCAAATAAAAAAAATAAAGAGCCAGGCTTGGTGGCGCTCGCTTGTAATCCCAGTACTTGGGAGGTTGAGACAAGAGGATCACAGGTTCGCTGCCACCCTCAGGAACTTAGGCCCCCTGCAATCCTGTTTCAAAATAAAAAATAAGCCGGGCATGGTGGTGCACGCTTGTAATCCCAGTACTTGGGAGGCTGAGACAGGAGGATCAGAGTCAGCTACTTAGTGAGGCCCTCCACAACTTAGTGAGACCCTGTTTCAAAATAAAGAATAAAAAATAGGGCTGGGGGTGGTGCTCGGAGGTAGAATACCCCCGGGTTCAATCCCCAGTACTGCAACAACAACAACAACAACAAAATGAAAAATAAAATAGGTCTGGGGTTGTACTCAGAGGTGGACTATCCCTGGGTTCCATCTCCAGTACCACACAATAAATAAATAAATACATAAATAAATAAATAAATAAGTAAGTAAATAAATAGGGCTGGGTGGGGGTTTAGCTCAGGGGTAGAATGCCCCTGGGTTCAATCCTTCATGCCTACATTCTCAAGGAGAGAAAAAACTGTTGCTGAGTTTTATAAAGGGTTATAAATTATATAAACCTTGTAATTAAAGCTTTATGAACTGCCCAATGACTAGAGGAAATTAGTCTAAGCTGGAGCTTCTGTTCTTAACGTGGTAAAACTTTAATAAAATGTTTATTTTCCTCAATAATGATTATAAGCACATCAGATGGTTTTCAATTATGCTTTTCAAAATCATAAATTAGAAAGCATTAGGCTGATACTTTGCATCCCAGGCTCGGTAGTTTTTCCCTTTAGATATTCTATATTCACATCAAAATTACGGAATGTTTTTATTGGACTTTTCTGTATCTACATCATAAACCTCGTTGGGAAAATTTTATGAACTGAAAATACTGTTGAGTAAGAGGAGAAACATATTTCCTAGCATTAGGAGGAGAAATGTCACTGGGAGGCAAGAGACTGTGGGATGAGGGGAAAGGAAACTGTGGAGTTGGAGGAAAACCGTGGAAGGAGACAATGCCTGTTTACAAACCGGCACAGCTTCCTGTCAAGGATGCTCACATGTAATCCAATAAAAAGAGGCACATTTAATTTCTTTTAATTTGAGGAGATAAAAAATACTTTTGACTTATTTTTAAAGCAAAATAAATCAAATATTTAAGGTATGACATCTTCGATCCTTTTAATATCCAAGTTAATTATTCCATATTCCATTTGCTTGTGTGTTTCCAAAAAGTATCCGGGAATGTGGGTAGTGGTAGAGCACTTGCCCAGCATGTGTAAGGCTCTGGGTTTTATGCCCAGCATCACACACACACACAAAATTAAAAATTAAAAATAAATTAAAGCTAGGCGTGGGGTGGTGCATGCCTATAATCCCGGTACTTGGGAGGCTGAGACAGGAGGATCATAGGCTCGCATCCAGCCTCAGCTACTTAGTGAGGCCCTCTGCAACTTAGTGAGACCCTGTTTCAAAATAAAAAATAAAAAAAAAATGGGGCTGGGGTATAGCTCAGAGGTAAAATGCCTTTGGGTTCAATTCCCAGTACCACAGGGAAAAAAAAAATTAAATAGTGGTATGTGCTCTTTAAAACCAAGCATCAAGTTTTATTATATTTGTCTCTTCAATTTCTTTAAAAATAACAAAATCCATGGAGGTGCACACCTGTAATCCTAGTACTTGGGAGGCTGAAACAGGAGGATCACAGGTTCGAGGCCAACCTCAGAAACTTAGTGAGACCCTCAGACCCTGTTTCAAAATAAAAAATAAAATAGGTCTTGGGATATAGTTTGGAGGTAGAATGCCTCTGGGTTCAATCCCTAGTCTCCCCACCCCCAAAAAAATCCTAGTGATGAGTCAGTAAAATAAAGCTGCTTTCGTTTGAATGAACACACTCCACAGTCAGATGAAAAATGCAAAGATTTCATACTTTCTTTCCCTCTAAACTTGATGTACAAAGTGCAATAGAGAAAGTTTCTTTTTTGTGCATCATTAAGAAGAATATAACAGCCGGGCGTGGTGGCCCACGCTTGTAATCCCAGTACTTGGGAGGCTGAGACAGGAGGATCGCAGGTTTGCGGCCAGCCTCATCTACTTAGTGAGGCCCTCTGCAACTTAGTGAGACCCTGTTTCAAAATAAAGAATAAAAAATATGGCTGGGGGTGTAGCTCAGAGGTAGAATACCCCTGGGTTCAATCTCCAGTACTGCAAAAAAAAAAAGGAAGAGTATAATAGAGAGGCATAGTGGCACACACCTGTAATCCCAGGCTAGCTGAAGGCTGAGACAGGAAGATCTCAGGCTCAAGGCCAGCCTCAACAATTCAGTGAGGCTCTAAGCGACCTAGCGAGACACTGTTTCCAAAGAAAAAATAAAAAGGGCAGGGCTAGGGGTGTAGCTTGGAGGTAGAATGCTCCTGGACACACACACACACACACACACACACACACACACACACACACACACACAGTGTAATAGAACCACCACACTTACTTTGCGATCGGGTACTCCCACATGTATCCCCAGCCTCCGTGGAGCTGTACACATGCGTAAGCCACACTGTTTTGTAATTCAGATGCCCTAGATGGTCAAAATAAAAAGCAGAAAATGGATTTCCATGAGGTGCCTTGTAATCAGGAAACAAATTATTTATGATTTTTCTTTTTTTGCGGTACCCGGGATTGAACCCAGGGGCATTTTACCTCCGAGCTACACCCTCGGCCCTATTTTTTATACTTTATTTTGAAACCGGGTCTCACTAAGTTGTGGAGGGCCTCACTAAGTAGCTGAAGCTGGCCGCGAACCCGGATCCTCCGGTCTCAGCCTCCCAAGTACTGGGATTACAAGCATGCGCCACCACGCCCGGCCTATTTATGATTTTTTTAAATGCACATGTTTATTTAAGCAATTCACACAGGCATATTAGACAGCCAGAAGATGATGAAAATTACATTAGAAATAAATTTCAAGAGAATTTTCTCACATAGAATACCTTCTAAATCAATTTTGTTTCTGACTGGGTTTTTATTAAGGCTAGAAACAAAATGTGGCAAACTCTGACTACTCAGTTTGGGCTGGTTTGGGCTTGACAGGATATCTTAATGACTTACACTAGGTCTAATTCATATAGATTCTGTATATTATCCAAATGATTCAGCCATCTAGTAGCCCAGAGGTGTAGCTGGAGGTAGAATGCCCCTGGGTTCAATCCCCAGTACCAAATATATAAATAAATAAATAAAAATAAAATAAGCCATAAGACAGGTGAGAATGTTCCCAAGAAATAAAATAACAATATAATGATTAACAGACAAATCACTGGAGGCAATAATATTTGTAATTTCCTACATAATTTTGTATTTGGGAAGTATTATAGTGAAATATTTACTGGGCAATAACTACTTGATCTCTCTACCTCAATGATAAATACCATCATGTCTGTAAACCTGGTGTATTCAAAGAACAAGGTCAACAGCTATGCAAACTTTTCCCCAGAATATCTAAAATTCTTTTTTATATTTTCCCATTAGTCAAAGAACTTGTTATAAGCATAAAGAATCTCCCCCAAAATTCAGGTTACTAATAATCATTTTTCTTCCTTCCCTTCCTTTCCCTTGGGATTGAACCCAGAGGCATTCTACCTTTGAGTTACCCCCCAGACCTTTTTTTTTTTTTTTGCTTTGAAACAGGGTCTCACTAGGCTGAGGCTGGCCTTGAACCTGCGACCCTCCTGTCTCAGCCTAAGTACTGGTATTATAGGTGTGCACCACCACACCTGGCTAGCACATTAATTTTTAATCTAGCAATTTTATTATTACGAAATCATCACATAAGGCACTATTCTATGTACTTCCCCTATTCTACTTATAACTAAACTGAACCTAAGTTAATGAATGATAAGAATTTTTTTCTAGTTTACTTTTAGGCTAATGAGATGTGAGAATGTTTTTAAAAAGACGAAACAAAATCCACTTCCAAAATCTGATTTAGACTATATGTTCTTACATCTTAAAATACATAAGAGCTGAGCCAGGTGTGGTGACGCACAACTGTAACACCAGTACTTGGGAGGCTGAGACAGGACCATCATAGGTTTGAGACAGCCTCTGCAACTCAGCGAGACTCTGTTTCAAAATAAAAGTAAAAGGGGCTGGGAGTGTAGCCTGGAGGTAGAATGTCCCTGGGTTCAGTCCCCAGTAGGAAGGAAGGAGGGAAGGGAGGGAGGGAGGGAGGGAGGGAGGGAGGGAGGAAAGAAGGAAGGAAGGAAGGAAGGAAGGAAGGAAGGAAGGAAGGAAGGAAGGAAAAGTAATGAGCAAGTTCAGTAAAATGTTCGCTATAATCAATGCTTTTAGAAAGATGTAATGGTACTTGTGCATGTTCAAGAAAAAAGAGACTCATTTCTGAGAATAAGATCAGCACCAGCCCTTTACGTGTGTGAGTGTGTGTGTGTGTATGTATGTGTCCGTGCGTGCATGTGGTTCTGGGGATTGAAACCAGGGGTATTCTACCTGAGCTACACCCCCAGGTCCACTTTATTTTTTATTTGGAAACAGGGTCTCGCTTATTTGCCGAGAGCCTCACTAAGTTGTTGAGAATGTCTTCGAACCTGTGATCCTCCTGTCTCAGTCTCCCAATTACAGGTGTGTGCCACCATACTCAGCTTAGAGTTATTTAATGAAAGAATTGGGACTCTATTCCAAGACTTCTAAGTCCAAGCCTTACTATACTGCCACTTTTCAGATAATTTGAAATTAACTAAATATTACTTGAATGAACTAATCAGTCATCCTATTTCAGTCTCTTAATATTTTATTTTTAATACCAAGTTTGATGAGTTAAATACCAACCTGAGTAATTTTTAGCACATTATAAACAGGCTTAATGGGACTTTTTAGCATTCTTTAAGAAGCTGATTCCTACTGCTACTTGTCATGTACACAGCCTTCTTCTTTAATACCCTCGAGTCTGAAGTTCAATGTGGCAGACTTCTGTAGCAGCCTGAGCAAGCCCCACATGTTAGTGTCTGTAGCACGCATACCAGTATTTCGCCATGGAAGCAGAGGCCGAGTCCAGATGTTTTGTTTCGTGTAGCTGTAGACAGCTGTCCACAAAAGCTCTGGTTACACATATGTGTGTTTTCAATTCTGCTAGCTTATGCTGCACTGTCTTGATTAAAAAAAAGAAAAAAGAAAATGAGCATGGTAAAAGTATACATTTGGACTCAACATCTCAAAAATTACATAATAAAATACCCTTAAAGCAAAACAAAAGTGGAATTGTTGGTTTTTATCATCTAAAAAAACAAACAAACAAAAAGATATATGTTAATCAGTTTAAATTCAAAACCCAGTATATTTTCAGTACTAAGGAAACTTGTACTAAAAAGATGCCAAACAGATATATACATAAATTATATCTCATGGTTTGCTTGTTTATTTATTTATTTTTGCCATACTAGGGATTGAACCCAGGGTATTCTACCATCAAGCTACACCCCCAGCCCTATTTTTTATTCTTTATTTTGAAACAGGGTCTCACTAAGTTGTGGAGGGCCTCACTAAGTAGCTGAGGCTGGCCGCAAACCTGCGATCCTCCTGTCTCAGGCTCCCAAGACTGGGATTACAAGCATGTGCCACCACACTGGGCTTTAGACCACTGAAGGAAACTGCTTGAAAATCAGCATGACTTTAATGCGTGAGCACCATCTTGTGGTACGATCCTGTATGTACAACTGTTGTACGCTAATTTCCCTCCAGAGACTAAATTCTTGAAGATTTATTCTCTATTAATGAAATTAAGTATACACATTTCCCTATTCTGCCTCTGTCTTGGAGCAAAATAATAAAGCAACAATCTGTAGGAACAAGGATTCTATAGGTTCATAAATATACATAAAATATTTATTATGTTAATAATTATATTAAAAATGGAATCAGAACACACAAGAGATCAAAGTCCAGTACCCTGTAACCTCTTCCATCCCTCTTATCCTCCCTCCTGCCCCTCTGACGAGCGTGTCCAGCACAGCCTCTAACTTGAACCAAATGATCGGGAATTGTCAATGTTAATATACTAAGTACCTGTCTTCTCCTGCTGGCCATGGACAACCAAGAGTACTGGAGCTCACCGCGTTCAGACCATTCTCAGTGGTTCCTGACTGCTCTCCCTTTGATCAGGTTGTACTCAATTCTTGACTCTTGGTTCTTCTCATACCCTGAACTTTGAGTTTACATCCGTTCTCTTTGGCACTGACTTTTTTTTTGCAGTACCGGGGATTGAACCCAGGGGCGTTCTACCTCCGCGCTACCCTTCCCCCCCCGGCCCTATTTTTTATACTTTATTTTGAAACCGGGTCTCACGAAGTTGTGGAGGGCCTCACTAAGGAGAGAGAGAGAGAGAGAGAGAGAGAGAGAGAGAGAGAGAGAGAGCTGAGGCTGGCCGCAAACCCGGATCCTCTGGTCTCCGCCTCCCAAAGTACTGGGATTACAAGCATGCACCACCACGCCCGGCTTGGCACTGACTCTTGAACCTCCTTCAGGCTTAGACTTGAAATACTGGGGCATTCTACTTTGGGTAGCCTCCAAAAGCATACCCTATTCTAGCTGACTTCTCAGATCGGAGGCCCAGCTATGGTCAGCTGGTGCTATCCTATTTATAAAAGTTCAGATAGAAACAGTTCTGATCATTCTGCTGTGGAATTTGAGACATTCACTGTAGCTAATAGAAGGAAGTTAGTGACCAAAGTGGTACAGGGAAAGCCAGGCGTGGTGGTGCATGCTTATAATCCCAGTACTTGGGAGGCTGAGACAGGAGGATCGCAGGTTCATGGCCAGCCTCAGCTACTTAGTGAGGCCCTCTGCAACTTAGTGAGACCCTGTTTCAAAATAATTAAAAAAAATAGGTCTGGGGAACTGTAGCTCAGAGGCAGAATGCCCCTGGGTTCAATACCCAGTACCACCAAGAAAAAAAAAGAAAAGAAAAGAAAAGAAAGAAAATCCAACTGTCAGTCTTTCCCTTGGTTTTACCTCACCATGTGCTAGAAAGAGAGATGTAACTAGCATCTAATGATTCCAAAACCCAGCAATGGGGAGGAAGGCTGGCACCTCATACTGTCCATCTCTGTGTCCCAGCCTCTAATTCCAAACATACTGGCCTACATCAAAACTTTCTTCCCCTTTTATTATCTTCCTTACTTCTATCTCCATTTCTATTAACTATATTTAATTAGGCCAAATCTCTACTCTTTCATCAACACAAAATTCCCCACTCCTCACATTCAAATTTACTCATAGAAAAATCTAAAGCTGGAACAAGAAATGAAAAGACTGGAGGAATAGTCTTCTATATATACTGAAAACAGATGAATAAATATTCCATGAAAACCCCCAAAACTCAATTCGGGGCCCACCCCTGACTTGGTTCAATGACATTACCTGTGATAGTTGATTTGGAAAACAAAGGGGAATTTTTGCTCCTACATGATGCCAAACTCGAGCATATATGCACTCTACACAATACGAGAGAATACAGATCGCTAAGCCTGGTTAAGAGAGCTGCTCCTATATGAATGCTGGGAGATTCTAGAAGCCGAAGTTAAATTTCAGACAAGGATAGAGTCATTTAAAATCCTTGCTTCAGCGCATTCACTGAGGATCAGAGGTCTGAAAAAATTAATGCCTCTAAGAGTACATAACCTACTCTTTGCAGATACAGAGATTAAACATTTACATATTCTTGGCACTGAATTAGGTATTACCAAATAGAACTGACCTTTGCTTTTCCCTGTAGACACTACATCATGTCTTCTGAAGTCATTCTCTAATGAATGGCAGCGAACAATTGCACCATACATTATTAGCCAGGTGCTTTTTGTAAATGATCAACATGCTCCTAGCAGTATCTTTAACAGTCATTAACTTATGCTAATAGGCAGTACTGTAGCTAGCATTTTTAAAATATCTTAAGTTACTAATGGAATATATAGAATGCAGCATTCTGAAGGACATAAATCTTGGAATTTTAGAACTGGAAGAGACCTTGAAGAGGATGTCTA
>PVJS01023613.1:0-29432 GCA_004027185.1 Glis glis
TCTTTCTCTCTCTCTCTCTCTACTTAGTGAGGCCCTCCGCAACTTCGTGAGACCCGGTTTCAAAATAAAGTATAAAAAATAGGGCCGGGGGTGTAGCTCGGAGGTAGAACGTCCCTGGGTTCAATCCCCGGTACTGCAAAAAAAAAAAAAGTTCCAACAAAAAATAAAACCTAGTTCTGTATTTACACAGTGGACGATTTTCCTTACTTTCCCAACTTCCTATTAGCAGCACTGCCAATTTCAAAGTCCTGATTGCCAAATCTGGGAAAATCAATTAGTCAACCGTGCTGGGAAAATTAATTGTATGATAGGAAAACAAATTAAATTCTCATTTCAGACTTGTCCAAAATAAACTAATATAAATATTTAAAAACGGAACAATAAAGAATAAAATGGAGGTATTAATCTTATTTCTGAATATGGAAAGACTTTTAAAGAATAAAAGCAGAAAAACAAGTTACAAAGGGAAGTTACAGATTTGACTACATAGAAATTCAAAAAAGTATATCAAAACCCAAAAGTACAAAATAAGGTAACTATTATATGAAGTGCTACACTTGGTAAGAATTTAGTATCCTATGACACATGGGCCAAAGACAATGGATGTTATTAGATACTTTGCAGATAAAGAAACAAACAGAGAATAACATTAAAGAATAGTCAGCCGCAAGAGCAATTATAGAAAAGTATGTTAAAACAATGTGATATGTTTTGCCTATCAAATTAGCACAGCTTTCAAAAAACTGAAAGCATTTATATTGATCATAGTGAGATTAAAACGGTCCCTTCTCACATGGGGATGAATTGGTAAGACTTTTCTAGAAAGAAGACTGTTAATATACATCAAGAATCCTAATATGTTCATATGATTAAACCTAGTAATTCCACTTCTGGCGATGACCTAAAAACCCAATGAGCAAGTCTAGAAGAAGATACATGTGTGTGATGTTCATAATAGTGTTATTTATACCATGGCAAAACTAGAAACAATCTAATTGCCTAACCACAGAAAAATAGTTAAAATTATATTCTATAAGGTAGAATATAAAAATTGATGTTTATACAGTTTTCAATAATATGAAAATAAGTTCATAAGATATTAAATGAAAAACAAGACACAAATCTAGATAAATAATATCTTAATATTATTTCAGATTTTCTATAGTAAACATGTATTACTTTTATAATCAGGAATAGAAGCCCTACTAAATAGGATAACCCTCAAAAAGTTACCATGGGAAACAAGAATTCCAAAAGATCACACAATCAAAATCATACTTTCTTTATTAAATAAAAGGGACTAGGAAATTCAGGCAGAACTGACAAGTGGAGCTTCTCAGTGGTGCTGTCTAGAAACTGAGTGAAGTAAGCCCCTCCCCTCGCAGGTGAGCAGAGCGTTCCCCCATAGGGCTTCCTGGGTCTCTTTCCCAGCCACCGTCCTTTGGGTATGTGGTGCTCCCTTCGTGCAGAGCCATCCTTGTCTTCCACTGTGCTGCACACTCAAGGCCCTTGGTCTCCCCAGCAGCCTTTCCCTACCATCGCAGCGTCTGCTCTCCTTTTCTCACGGCTATGCCATTTACCTGGCATTTACCATACACCACATTGCACTGTGGCTTATCCTTTCACAGGTATATCGTGCCTGCCCCTAGCACCCCCATTCAAGGGGCCCGGAACCCCTTCAAGGCTAACACAGCCATACGAAAGTGCTTAACAGATGACAGCTGATGACACAGCTTACAGCACTTAACAAATGCTGAATTGATCATTCTGGCCATTTCTGAGAAAAAAGGATTCCTACTCATATTTTACGAAAGCAAAAAGTCACATCTAGAAGAGTTAATTTACTTCCATTCGATTCTTGAGTTGAACCCAAACGGACTGCAAATGTCTCTCTCCTGACTAGACCAGGCAGCCTCTTGGCAAGTCAAAAGTACATAACCCCTTCAGTAACACCGGATGCTCACCAGTGGGCTTGGTACTGATTTATGGTTGCAGACGCCTGGCAGCTGGAGGACAGGGCTGTAACACTAGGCTGCTAGTACACCAGAGGGGACTAAATGGCTTGAAATATTCTGACTCCTGATTTTCTCTGAACTTGGATACACTGCTCCGAGGGCAGAGGGAAGTCAAGTCACATCCTGGCACTGGCTTTCCAGTCTTCTCCTGAATCTAGACTTTCAAAACCACTAAATAGTTCTCAAGACTGTAACTTTCTACACACTTTCCTGCAAGATATCTACCAATTAATCCAAATATTTTCAGGTTTTGCAGAAGCCCCTGGAACTGCATACCAGCACTGTCCCTGCCTCTGAATTGTTTTGACATGTTTGGCCCGTGATGACTCAATCAATTAGCAGTGCTATTCCACAGGCAAAGGGCCAGGGGTTTCTGTGACTCAGCAGAAGGATCTTGAAAGACATGCTTATTTTCCTGGTAACTTCTGACTTAACTGTCATCTTAGCCAGGTCTAGTGCAAACAGAAACAGCGAGGCAAGCGAAGAGGGACATCGACATTCTGGGGGGCTCTGGGCCGTCTCAGTTTCTCCTCCACAGTCTCAGGTGACCCCACTGCTCCCTGGCAAAGTCTGTGCTCACTGTCAGCCTGTGATCACAGCAACGGCAGGTCTCCGGTCCCGTAGTTAAACACAGAAGAGGAGTCACGTTCCTCTCTCTAATGGAGTGATTTTCTACTTGCTAGGTGGAAAGATGACATGGCTCTTAGTGCTACATGTAGTCAGTCCTTTTTGAGACTTCGAGGAGGAAAGACAGGCTTAGAAATGAAAACGGCACAGTGGCCCATCAGAATAGAAAAGAGTGAAAGCTTCCGTATTAGGCAGAAGCTATCCACGTGGTTCATCCACTGACCCATGCATTCATGAATACTTGTGGAGCACATAAAGTGATGGGTATTATACAAAGCAGTGGGAGTATAAGCTGGAAACTCCTAAAGCTTAATATTTCACTAGGATGGGAATTAATCCAAGCTAGGAAGGTATGTGTGCTGTGTGACAGGTATCTGTAATTGGGATGCCACCTCCTTTAGTTCTGATCACTGATTTCTATCATTGGCTAAAAACACTTTTCTCATTGAGAATATATTTAAGGAGTTGAACATTTATGTGAAATATATATATATATATATATACATATACATATGTATATATATAATATACAAATTTCAAATAACATATTTTTCTAATAGAGAAAGAGGGCGAATACTTCAGGGAACAAAGATTCGGCAAATTTACATAAGAAAAATATGCAGAGAAATCAACACATAGATAATGAGCAAACTAGAAAACTGATTACAATTGAAGTAAAGCCTCTTGCTGACAAAAGAAAGCTACCAGGCAAAGAGGATTTAAACGCGCTCCAGAGTCAACTCTGTCCTCTTCCCCTCGTCCCCTGCCTGACCCCTGGATCTCTGTGTAATTGCCAGGTTGTGTCAGACTTCACTTACTATGACTTTTTATTTCTGCTCTGCCTGTTATATTTTCTACAGAGTCTGACAGTGTGGCAGCAGGGGCTGTAAACCCAGTGCTCCTTGGAGGCTGCTGACCTGAAGTGTGGGTGGAGAAGAGGCAGGAGGGAGCCAAGAGGGGAAAGAAAGAGGGAAACAAAAATTTCTGGCCGGGCGTGGTGGCGCACGCTTGTAATCCCAGTACTTTGGGAGGCGGAGACCGGAGGATCCGGGTTCGCGGCCAGCCTCAGCTCGCGCGTGCTCGCAAGCGAGTGTTCTCTCTCCTTCCCTCCCTCCCTGTCTCTCTCTCTCTCTCTCTCTCTCTCTCCTTAGTGAGGTCCTCCACAACTTTGTGAGACACAGTTTCAAAATAAAGTATAAAAAATAGGGCCGGGGGCGTAGCGCGGAGGTAGAACGCCCCTGCGTTCAATCCCCGGTACCGCAAAAAAAAAAAAAAAAAAAAAATTCTCTCACTTTTGGACTTGGGAAGCATTTGCTTTTTTTTTTTAAACACCTTAGTTGAGATATAATTTTCATGCCATATATAATTCACCCATTCAAAGTTACAACTCAAGGGTGTTTCTGATGTTCACAGAATTGTGTAACCAGTTCCACAATCCATCTAGAATATTTTCATCACTCTGCAAAGAAGCCATGTACCCACAATGCACCAATAAAAGATTAATAAAAAAGTCAAGAAAAAAAATAAAAAACTACATACCTATCTTCAGTCACCCCTCTCTCATTCCTCTCCCCAGTCTCTGACAACAACTTTCCTTTCTGTCTTTATAGATTTGCCTCTTCTGGACATTCATAAAATGGATCTAATATGTGGTCGTTTGTGGTCAGCTCCCCTGGCTTACTGTTCTGTTTTTAAGGTTCATCCCAGGTTGTAGCATGTAACATCATTTCATTCCTTTTTATTGCTCAATAATATTCCATTGTATGGATTTATTATTTATCCATTCATCAGTTCATGGAAAAGGGGTTGTTTCCATTTTTTTTTGGCTATTATGAATAATGCCGCTGTGAACATTCATGTACAAGTTTTTGTGTGAACAAATGTTTTCATTACTCTTGGGTACATACCTAGAAGTAGAATTGTTGGGTCACTGGTAACTCCATGTTTAACTTTTTGAGGACCTGATAGATCCTTTTCTTTTTTCTTTTTTCTTTTTTTTTTGCGGTACCGGGGATTGAACGTAGGGGCGTTCTACCTCCGCACTACGCCCCCGGCCCTATTTTTTATACTTTATTTTGAAACCGGGTCTCACGAAGTTGCGGAGGGCCTCACTAAGGAGAGAGAGAGAGAGAGAGAGCTGAGGCTGGCCACGAACCCGGATCCTCCTGTCTCCGCCTCCCAAAGTACTGGGATTACAAGCATGTGCCACCACGCCTGGCTTGCTAGACCCTTTTCTAAAGTGGCTTCATTATTTTACATTCTCCCCAGCAATGCATGAGAGTTTCAAATTCTCCATATCCTCACAAAAAGTTGTTGATTGTCTTTTTGATTATAACCATCCTGATAGGTAGGTAACATTATTTCTTATAGTGTTTAATTTCCCTAAGGATTAATGATGCTAAACAATTTTTCATTAGCCTATTAGTCATTTGTGTATTTTGTTTGGAAAAATATCTATTAAAATCTTTTTTATTTCTAAAATTGCATTGTTTTTCTAGCTGGGCACGTTTGAGGCCATCCTGGTAATTTAACAAAATCCTGTTTCCAAACAATAAAAAAGGCTGGGGGTGTAACTTAATGATAGAGTGTCCCCTGGGTTCAATTCCCAGTAACATAAAATAAAATAAAATAAATAATTGAATTGTGAGAATTCTTTATGTATTATAAATATGTCTCATCAGATATATGATTTGTCAATATCTTCTCCCATCCTGTGGGTTGTTTTTTTACTTTCTTGATAGTATTGTTGGTAGCCTAAATATTTTTAATTTTGATTAATTCAAATCTACTTTTTATTTTCTTACTTCTATTTGTAGTATCATATCTAAGATGGTACTGCCTACTCAAAGGTCAGAAGGTTTACTCCAATATTTTTCCCAAGAATTATAATTTTAGCTCTTATAGCTAGGTCTTTGATGCATTTTGAGTTGATTTTTGTATATGGTATATCAGAGGGTCCAACTTCATTCTTTTTTGCCTGTGGAAATCCAGTTGTTACAGCAACATTTGTTGAACTATTTTTTCCCCAATGAATTGTTTTCATACACTTGTCAAAAATTAACTGGCACCTGGCATGGTGGCACATATCTGTAATCCCAATGACTCAGGAGGCTGAGGCAGGAGGATTGCAAGTTCAAGTCCAGCCTGGGCAACTAAGTGAGACCCTGTCTCAACATAAAAAATCAAAAGGGCTGGGGCTATAGTTTTGTGGTAGAGTATCCCAGGGTTCAATCCCCAGTACTTAAAAAAAAAAGACTGTCAATGAAAGTTCTTTTTTCCCCCCGAACTTTCAGTTCTGTTCTGTTAAGCTACATGTCTATCCTTAACACAGTAACACACAGTTTTGATTACTGTAGCCTTGTAGTAAGTTTGGAATTAAGAAAGGTGAATCCTCTTTGTTCTTTTTTGAGATTGTTTTGTTCTGACTTACCTGCATTTCCATACTAATTTTAGGATCAGTTAATTAATTTCTACAAAGAAACCAACTGGGCTTTTGACAAAGATTATGTTGAATCTATGGATCAATTTTTGGAGTATTGCCATATCATCAATCTTAAGTCTTCTTTCCATATATTTTAGTGTTCTTCAATTTCAGCAATGTTTTGTAGTTTTTAAAGTCTTTTACTTCATTTGTTAAATTTATCACTGTGTATTTTATTCTCCTTCATGCTATTATAAATGGAGCACTATGAGAAGTACAATGGAGTTTTGTATATTGTCTACAGTATGCAAAGGTACAAGTTCAAGGTTGTATCCTGAAACCTTGCTGAACTCATTTTTCAGTTCTAATCAGTTTTTAGTAGATTGTGAAGGATTTTTTATATATAAGATCATGTCATCTGCAAATAAAGACAATGTTACTTCTACTTTTCCAATTTGAATGCCTTTATTTCCTTTTCTTGCCTAATTGCCCTAGCTAGCACCTCCAATAGACTGTTGAACAGAAATGGTGAGAGCAGCCATTCTTAATTTGTTTCTGACCAGTGGTGGAGTCCTCTGCTTCTTAAGCAGTTCTCAAAAGGTTTGATGCTTTTTTTTCCCCTGGCATGTAAGGGGTTTAGAAGGTTTCACTACATTTCTCACAACAAGAAAAACGCTGAATAAATTGAAAATCAACAACTCTTCTTAGATCCATCAGAGATTGGGGGCACAGAACAAACTGCTGCCTCAAAATTTGGAGAGACAGGCAGGTGGATACAGAGAATACATTTCACTGGAGCAGAAGCACAGGAGTAGAAATCACCACTGCCAGTGTAGAAAAACTTAAGTTGTAATTGATGAATTGTTGAAGGTTTAGTGTAGACAAGCTTGAAGTTAAAAACTCCAAAGATCCCAGTCTTAGAGGGGACACCCTACTTTGATTGAGTTTTACTTTCAGGATAAAAAAGATCTAAAATCAATAAGCTTCCATAAAAGGAAACTAGAAAAAAGAAGGGAAAAGTAAATCCAAAGTAAACAGAAGGAAAGAAACAACAAAAATTAGGGCACAAACCCATAAAACAAAAGTCAAAATGGAAAATCAACAAAAACCTGGTTCTTTGAAAAGATCAATATAATTGGCAAACTAGTAACCAGGCTATGTAAGCAAAATAGATTTAAGATACAAATTACTAATATCAGAAATAAAAGGGGGGCCAACACTACCGATATCACTGATGTTAAAAGAATAATCAAGTGCTATTACAGGAACTAATAATAAGCAATTATAGTGAGGGTGCAGGATATAAGATTAATATACAAAAGTGAAATGCTATTTTATATTCCAGAAATGAAGAACAAGCATTTGAAATGGAAAATACAATACTATTTACATTAGCACTGAAAAAAAGGAAATACTGAGGCATGTATCTAACAAAATATATGACAGATTTATATGAGAAAATATAAAAAACTCGATGAAAGAAACCAAAGAATATCTAAATGAATGGAAAGATATTCCATGTTCATGGACAGGAAGACTCAATATTGTCAAAATGTCAGTTCCTCTCACCTCATCTATACATTCAATATAATTTCTTTTTTTTTTTTTTTAGCGGTACCGAGGATTGAACTGAGGGGCATTCTACCTCCGGGCTACACCCCCAGCCCTATTTTTTAATCTTTATTTTGAAACAGGGTCTCACTAAGTTGCGGAGGGCCTCACTAAGTAGCTGAGGCTGGCCACGAACCCGGATCCTCTGGTCCCAGCCTCCCAAGTACTGGGATTACAAGTGTGCGCCACCACGCCCAGCTCCATATAATTTCAATCAAAATTCCAGCAAGTTATTTTGTGGATATTCACAAAATGATTCTAAAGTTTATATAAAAATGTAGGATAAGCAACATAGTACCGAAGGAGAAGAACAATGTCAGAGTATTGACACTTCCTGGCTTTGAAACTTACTGTAAAGCTACAGTAATGAAGACAGTGAAGTATTGGGAGTGTGGGGGGGAGGAATGATGGAACAGAATAGAAGACCAAAAAATAAATCCACACAAATACAGTCAACTGATCTTTGACAAAGAAGCAAAGGCAATTTAATGGACAAACAAGTCTCTTAAATAATGCTGGGAACAACTGGACATCCACATACAAAAGAGA
Organism: Glis glis; assembly: GCA_004027185.1. NCBI lineage: Eukaryota > Metazoa > Chordata > Mammalia > Rodentia > Gliridae > Glis > Glis glis. The sequence continues at coordinate 8,224 of PVJS01023613.1, forward strand.
AGAAAAAAATAAGAATGTAGACACAAATCTTACCTCCTTCACAAAAATGAACTCAAATGGATCATAGACCTAAATGTAAAAGGTAAAACTATAAAATTCCTACATGATAACAGGAGAAAATCTAGGGGACCCTGGGTTTGGCAGTAGCTTTTTAGATATAATACCAGAAGCACAATTGATAAACTGGACTTCATTAAACTTCTGCTTTGTGAAAGATATTGTCAAGAGAAGAATGAAAAGACAAACCACAGACTAGGAGAAAATATTTGCAAAACATGTATCTTATAATGGACTTGTTTACAAAATGTACACAGAATTCCTAAAACAACAGTAAGGAAACAAGCGATCTAACTAAAAATGGGCAAAAGATCTGAAGACACGACTAAGAAGATATACAGTTGCCAAATAACATACGAAAAGGTGCTCAACATCATTGTATGACATCAAGGAATTGAAAATTAAAACAATAATAGAAACTACTCCACACCTATTACAATGGCTAAAATTGAAAACATGGACAACACTAATTGCTGTTGAGGACGTGTAGCAATAGAAATTCTCATTCATTGCTAGTGAGAATGCAGAATGGCATGGCCACTTAGAAGACAGTTTCTTACAAAACCTTTGGTTTTGTTTCTTACAAAAGCAAACACACTTTTAGCATATAACCAGCAAATGGTATTTACCTGAATAGGTTGAAAATTTATGTTTAAGCCAAAACCTGCACATGTTTATAGAAGCTTTATTCATGATTGGAAGCAACCAAGATGTCCTTCAATAGGTGAACGGGTAAACAAGCTGTGACACTTTCATTCAATGGAATATTATTCAATGGTAAGAAAGAAATGAGCTATCAAGCCACAAAAAGACATGGAGCAAACTTAAAAGCATATTGCTGAGTGAAAAATGCTAATCTGAATAGGCTATATGCTGGATGATTTCAAATATATGACATTCCAAAAAATGGCAGATCTATGAGGATAGAAGAGATCAGTAGTTCCCAGGGCTCTGGGGTGGGGAGTGGTAAGCCAGGAAGCGAAGAATAGGTGGAGCCTATGGGATTTTTAGGGAAGTGAAACTATTCTGTGTGATACATAATGGTGGGTGGATGCAGGTTATTAAACATTTGTCAAAACCCATAGGATGTATAATACAAAGAGAAAACCCTAATGTAAATAATAATATATCAATATTAACTAATTAATTTTAATAAATGTATCATACAAGATGTACATAATCCAAGAAGCTGTGTTGGGGGAGGAGGGGCAGACCTGTGGAAACTGTACTTTCATTTGTTCTGTAAATCTAAAACTGCTCTAAAAATAGTTTATTACTTTTCAAAAAAATGTGAAATATTTCTACTTTATATCCACTATAGCTCTTTTAAATAATTAGACCTGAATAATCAAAGAACTGTACTCATATTCCCCTTACATCTTTTCCTCTTTTTCTATTCCATATCTAAATAAATATTACCATCATTAATCCAGTTGTCCAAGATAAAAATCCAGGTATTTATTTACTGGGTTTATGTGTTTATTTGTTCATTCATTCAAAAATTACTTACATACCTCATATATGCTAGGTACTAAGGTACAGCAACAACAACAACAACAACAAACATACCTTCATGAAAGAAACAGAACCTTCTCTGAATGAATGATTTATTCACTAGATATCATCCTTGATTCTTTGTTCCTCCTTGCTTCTCAATCTTTCACCAAAGCCGGGCGTGGTGACGCACGCTTGTAATCCCAGTACTTTGGGAGGCGGAGACCGGAGGATCTGGGTTCGCGGCCAGCCTCAGCTCTCTCTCTCTCTCTCTCACACACACACACTCTTGCTCTCTCTACTTAGTGAGGCCCTCCGCAACTTCATGAGACCCGGTTTCAAAATAAAGTATAAAAAATAGGGCCGGGGGCGTAGCGCGGAGGTAGAACGCCCCTGTGTTCAATCCCCGGTACCGCAAAAAGAAAAAAAATGCAAATTAAATCAATCTTTCACCAAATATTGGCAGTGCTACTTCTTTCAAACCACCCACTTTTGTTTATTCCTCTTGCTAATTTAGCAGTTCAAGGTACCATTTTTAAACAACTAAATACTGCAAAAATATCTCTAGATTGCTCTCTTACACTGATTCTTTGCTTCTAGTCTGTAGTTGGTGTGATTTAGAAAAAAATCTGACTAAGTGCTTTGTTTCAACTCCATTGATGCTAATTATTTTTTTGGATAATTTTTTCAAATTAAAAATCTAATATGGACTACAAGAGCCTTTCTGAACAGAGACATCCTCTATTCTGTCTGCTGTGATGTGACCATTTGTTCATCTTCCAAAGCTCTAAAGACACTAGATTCTTTCAGTTCCTCAAATGTACTAGTTTTTGTCATTCTTCATCTTTAAATTTTACTTTAGATGTCACATTTGATGGACTAATAATTTGAATGGATGACTGAGTGGTAGCTATAGGCAGGTAGGGCCTGGGTGGAGGATGTAGGTCACTGGGGGCAGGCCCTGGAAGGATTTATCTTTTCCCCAGATTCTCTGTCTGCTGCCATGAGCTGAGCAGCCTCCTCTGCCATGTCCTTCCATCATGATATTCTGCCTCATCTCAGGCCCAGAGGAATAGAGCCAGTTGGCCATGGACTGAATTCTCTGAAACCATGAGTCAAAATAAATGTTTCCTCCTCTAAGTTGTTCTTATCAGGTATTTTGGTCACAGTGATGAAAAGTTGATTAACACATCACTTTTGCACTAACATGGTCCCCAATTCCTCCAGATTAGACTAGGTCTCTACTAACTATGCTTCTGTAATACTGTATTCTTCCTCTTTCATAGAATCTGTCATGCTTATATTATACTGCCTATTTTATTTTCTAGAATGTTAATGTCATGCTGGCAGGGTCTGCCTGCAGTTTTCACTGTTGTATCTACAGTTCCTGGCATGTGGTAGGTCCTCAGAATCAGCTGACAGACTGACTCACTGGCATTTGGGAATAGGTTAACTTAGGAAGTGGTTGTTTTCCTATCCATGGAGATAGAGCTAAATAAATCTGGAATACCAGGTAAGAGATTAAACCATACTTCTCTCAGATCATTTTCCATGGTAACTCTATGAAGGCAGGAAGCTGAAAGATGATCATCTATGAGCCTGTTTGGTTGAAGTTTTTAAGTTTCCTCAGTATAGTTCCCAATGGTGTGATCCACATTTAGCAACTCAATAGCTATTTGGCTATAAAGCAAAGAGTCTCATATGGTACCAAACACACATTTCTAGGAAAGGGTAACAAAAACTGCTATCTAGAAATGCAGAAGGTAGGACTTTGTGCTGTAAGGCAAACATCTTTGGTCACCAAGAATATGAAAAGGAATTTTCTGATAAGCATCTTCTATTTATTTAATGAACACAGATTCTGTTATGTGGGGTAGTTATTTGGTCAATATTATTCTCATCCCAGGAATGATGAAGCAGAAAAGCAAGACACGGGCAAAAACTAGGAGTTGGACTGCTGATACCACCATGTGTCCAAGGGAACAGAACCACGATCCCTACCGTGAGAATCCAGAAGTCATTGAAGGTACAGCAATAGGACGCCTAAAGTATTAGGGCAAAAACTCAGCAGAGACTACTGCCAGGTGGAAAAAAGGACCCTGGGATTGCTGCCATTCTCATACACATGCAGTTGTTTGCTTAGTGCCTTTTTAAAGGGTTTGAATCTTCCTCTATTCTTCTTCCAGGGTTTCCCAAGGATAATATATTGTGATGACCTGATGGTGTGTCCCTGGCCTTTCCAGCTCCATCCAGATGCCGAAAGTCCTCCCTTTCAGATCTGTTATGAAATTAAGACTCTTTTTGGCAGGCTAACGTTTGTGAGTGTAACTACTCATGTAAACTCCCAGCTGCCTTGGAAAGCAAATGTGGGAAATTTGCAAATTTATTAGAATATGATAATTGGCCCACAGCTGAGATTCTTTTTTGGGGTGAGGGGAATGAGGACAGTTTTTAATTTTTCCAGAGTGAATACTCGGTCTTTTAATGATTTGTTTTGATTTATCTTATGAGGAGGTTTGGAAGGCACATTAAGATGCTCTGAACTTGAACTTGGATCTTGTTCATTAGAATCTTGGAGTTAGAAAGGCTGTCAACTAGCTTTTTATGGTGTAGGTGGAGGATGACTGGAGGATGGAAGATAGATTAGCTGTCCCTGAAGAATCTTTCACCAAAGAGTCTATAATGATATACAACCAAACCTCACGGTGATTCTGATGATGGTTTTACTGGCCAGTAGTCCTGGGATACTGGTCTGTTTTCTAGTCTCTTGGAAACTCTTCTCCACATTACCTGACTCCCTCTGCCAGAACATGAACTACTCACAGAACAGAAAAATGACAATAACAACTAAAAATCATGTTTGATTTTTTCCATTAGTTCCATGTCCCGTGACAAGTATATGTATGCATACTATACTTCTGGTCCTTTAATCTTAGGTTAGTGTTCTTATTTACCAACTAGACAGATGATCTTAGAAGGTAGGATATAGGCTTTATAAGTCATCATTGTTTTGAAAATAGCACTTAGGCGAGATGCTGAAACATAATACCTTTATATGGATTTGTAGAACTTTAAAGTCTTTTTGGGCATAGACTTTTAGCTTTAAATTTAATCTTAATTTTTATCATGTACCATATGCAGTGTAGGTTCATTCAAAGACTGTTACCTGAAGTTCACTCTGCTTTCTGAATATCCAGTCTTCCTTCAAAACATTAAGCTGTAATTGTTCATTTCTTTGGGAACACCAAAAGCCCATTTTTACCTGTAATTGCCTTCTACAGACGTTGTCTGTGCTGTTCATTGCTTCATCTCTTGTGTCTAGCAAAGTAAGTGTTCAATGAATATTTGCATAATAAATGAAAAAGAGTTGTGTATTGGCAGCTAATTAAGTTGTTCTTCATACACTATCTACCATCAAAAAGGACATAAAGTAGATAGATATATGCAAAATGAGACAAAATAGAAAAAAGATTAAAAAACAAAACAAAAGCCAGGCATGATGGTGCATGCTTGTAATCCTAGTACTTGGGAGGCTGAGACAGGAGGATCCAGGTTCCGGTCCAGCCTCAGCTACTTAGTGAGGCCCTCCACAACTTAGTGAGACCCTGTTTCAAAATAAAGAATAAAAAATAGGGCTGGGGGTGTAGCTCGGAGGTAGAATGCCCCTGGGTTCAATCCCCAGTACTGCAAAAAAAGAATATATATATATATATATATATATGTATATGAGGGAAAGATGAACTAGGAATCTGGGCAAACTTCTCACTGTATTTTATCACTAAATGTAGTTTCACTGGCTTCCTGGCAAATGCACAACATTTCTAGCTTCAATAAAAATTCATCTTAAGAGGCAAACATTTTCCTGGCACTGGATTCTAGGAGAGAAAAACATTTTTTGCATAGATTCTTATATGTGGGATGGTAGATACCATCCCACATATAAGAAGACACGGTGGTTATTTATTTATTTATGGTAGTAGGAATTGAGCCCAGGCATTCTAACTCTGAGCTACATTCCAGACCCATTTTATTGTATTTTTTTTTTAACCTTGAAACTGGGTCTCACTAAGGTACCGAGGGCTGGCCTCGAACCTGCTATCCTCCTGTCTCAGCCTCCCAAGTACTGGGATTACAGGCATGCCCGGCTAGGGTTTTTTTAAATTTTTAACTCTGTAAAAGATTTAATTTCTCTCTCTCTCTCTCTCTCTCTCTCTCTCTCTCTCTCTCTCCCCCTCCCTCCTTCCCTCTCCTTCCTCCCTCTTTCCCTCCCTCCCTTCCTTTGTTTGGTACTGGGGATTGAACCCAGAGGCATTCTACCTCCTAGCTATACCCCCAACCCCACTTTATTTTTTTTTTCAATTTTGAAACGGCCTCACTATGTGCTGAGGTTGGCTGGGAACCTGTGATCCTGTCTCAGCCACCCAAGTATTGGTATTATAGGGGTGCGCCACCGTGCCTGACTCAAATGAGTATTTTTAATAGCAGCATTTACAAAAGTCAAATGCATATGGTTTATTTTTACCATAAAGCTTACCACTATCTGATATTTATTTTGTTTTTATGGTCATTTATTTCTTGTCTGATTTAAACAGACCTCATCTGTCTTGTTCGACACTGTACCCTCAACTCACAAAAGAATGCCTGGCACAGAGAAGGTGCTCAATAAATGCCTGATGAATAAATAATCTAAATGGACAAAACGTTGTGGAAAAACCATTAGCCAATGGCTTTTCTTGCTCCTTATGATCATTCCCAATTTATGACAATAAAGCTAGGCCAATGGTATGGGGGCAAGGCTCATTTTCTTCTTTGGGTGGCATTCACCTAATTAATCACTGGCTTAATCATGGAATTGCCATTTTTGTTGGATATTGGCACCCTGATAGAATGGCTTTATCAAGCTATTTAGGTTAAACATCAAGGATGATTAAGCTCGACCTTAATTTATATTATTTAGAACTGCCTATTAGAATGTAAGCTTCCTGAAAACAGTGACCTGGCCTGTGTAATTGACTGCTGAATCCTTGCATAGTAAGTGATCTGTTGAAAAACTGGATGTTTTACCCCTTGAGCTATTTTAAGGAAACCTTTCATCCAGAAAGTAATACAAAGCTTGAAAAACATGGTAGAGGGAACCATGATCAGGTTTCACTCATTTTTATAATTTTGATGATGAATACAGCCTCCAAATTCTTGTATAAGTATGGCAGCAAAGTCATAATGTGTTGCCCAGTTACAGCCTGTATTATATTGTAGCACACTGGTCAATACCTTTCTGATCCTGACAACATTGTCTAGACATGAGCATACTTGGCAAAAGTCAGATTTCTGTAAGCTAATAAATTTACTTGGTTTGAAATCTATTAGGATTTTCTGAAAATTTATAGTTCCTTTTCCTCTCATCGCGTGTTGAAAACTCAATTTCAACTTGTTTCCTAAAAATAAAAGAAGCACAGGTCTTCATCATTTCAGTTGTTCACTTTCTTTTTTTTTTTTTTTGCGGTACCAGGGATTGAACCCAGGGGCATTCTACCTCTGAGCTACACCCCCAACCCTATTTTTTATTCTTTATTTTGAAACAGGGTCTCACTAAGTTGCAGAGGGCCTCACTAAGTAGCTGAGGCTGGCCTTGAACCCAGATCCTCCAGTTTCAGCCTCCCAAGTACTGGGATTACAAGCGTGCGCCACCATGCCTGGCTTCAGTTGTTCACTTTCTATTTGATAGTGGTAATGTCTCCATAGTTGTCTCTCTTTTAAATGTCCACTTTATTATTTAGCATGCTTGTTCCTGACTCTGTTGTTTGATCCTGATCTTGTCCATAGAATCCTACTTGAAGTCTAAGCCTTTCATCATAAAACAACCTCTTAGAATAGGTTTTCTAGACACTTATGTGTTCAGGAGATATACAGGAATTTGTATTTAGGTAACACAACTTGTTTTCCATTAGATTATAATAATCTAAAGTAACCAATTTAAATTCCTTTTCTGGAAAAAATGGGTATGGTGATGACACATCTGTTGTCACATGCATGTTGGCTGGGTTACTGCTCCAGGGGTAGGAATAGATATGAACCAAATCCATTTCTACTGAAACTGAAGGCATGCATTTGCAAGATAGTTAAGAGGTTAGTTAGATAGATAAGAGGTTAGTTAGCGAGACACATATTTGGGTTTGAGGATAGCATTTTAATTTTTCTAAGTAGCAACAATTACAAAGATGAAGTTTGAAACCATAACTTCGATAGTACTTAAGACAACTAGGTCTCAGGCAAATACAAATTTGCCCATATTATGATTCTTTCTGAAGAGAAAAGTATGAATGTATTGATCACTGGGTATAATAATACTTGGCTTGGCATTTCCTTAGCTCTACCCTTTTGTAACTGTGTCCAGTATGTATAATCATGAATACCATAGCATAACTGAAATAAAATTTTAGAGACTTTTCATTTAGCAAGGGTAAAGCTTAAATAACTTCATACCTGATCAACATCAACATTAGATAACTGTTTTTGTTTACATGATTTTATCACCATTGAGTCTGTCGGTATTCTTGTTGTGTTATAATGAATAAACTATCCTTGTCCTTCCACTTGTGTACTCGATCACACTCCTTTGTATCTTTTCAAGGGCTTTATTTCTGTAATTATCTTCTCTTTCTCACTAGAATCATAAACTTTTCCCTATACCAGATCATTCCCATCACCACAATTACATTACCTCCAGATTTGTGAACTCCTGACTAATACTGGGGCACAAGAAAGGGAAGGTGGGCAATGAAGCCACGAAGGGGTTATAGCTAGTTTTGGAAATTGTACAATTTTATTTAATCACATTTATATAAACAGAGGTGAAACATCTGGCACTACTGCCTATGTAAACATTCTTCTTGCTTGATTTTGCACATGTGCGTGTGTGTGTGTGTATGTGTTGGGGGCTGGTGGAATATACATCCCTAGTATCTGCTATTATCACAGGAGTGATATACTGCTTTAATAAATTCTACTCTGAAAATAAAAACATTGGAAGGCAATATAATGTAAAAAGTAAAAGCTTCAGTTTTGTTGTCTGACAGATTTGGGTTCAAATCTAGGTTCTGCCATATATTTATGGTAATCTTATTTGGGGAAAACATCTTTGAGATCATCCTGGATTAGCTGGGTAGACTTTAAACCCAAAGGCAAGTGTCCTTATAAGAGCCAGAAGAGGAGAAGACATGGAGAGAAGACAGGCAGAAATTGGACTTCTAGAAACCATTAAACCAAAGAATGCTTGGAGCCACTAAAAGATGGAAGACATATAGTTACTACTGTGATAGGTTGAGACTTTGGGGGATGTTGGGAAAGGGTGACTATGTCTTGCACATCAGATGGATGTGAATTTCTGAGGGCCAGAGGATGAACTGTAGTGGATTGAATGGTGAACCAAAAAAATAGATATGTACAAGTCCTAACCTCCAGTATCTGTGAATGTGACCTTATTTATTTATCTATTTATTTATTTAAAGTTTATAGAATATATTTCTGTTTTTAAAGTTGATGAATTTGATAAACACCCTAATTCAAAGGGTAATTAAAAAGCAGCATATGAAGCTTCTACTAGGAGCAAATGAAAAACATCTTGTCCACAGTTGCTGCAAAATTTTGCATCTGAATTAGGTCTGTTTTCTCAATGTCCAATTTGGATGGGGTCTTGCTGACTTATGTGATACAAAGGGAGTGTCCTTTTTTGGGAAATATAGAAAAATGTGTTTTATTATTACAGGTTTTCATTCTACAGAGAAATTCAATGTGCTGAGAAGAACTAGTAAAACTCCACAGGGAAAAAAGCTCCATGATGTCCTCTGTTCCTTACTGGGCCAGTGAGGGACAGCAACCTAATTCTTTATCTCTGAAATTATTTTAACCCTGGAGAACATTATGTTATATGAGATTAGTCACAGAAAGTGAAGGTTCATATGTTTTCTCTCATATGTGGAAGCTAGGGAGTTGGTCTAGGAAAAGGGGGTGGGGGAGAGAAGGAGAATCAATGAAGGAATCATTCCATTGACATTATGTATATATGTGAGAAGACCTTATTTAGAAAAAGAATCTTTGCAGATGTAATTTAGGTAAGGATCTCAAGATGAAATCATTCTAGATCAACCACATGAGCTCTAAATTCAACAACAATTGTCCTTATAAGACACTGAAAACAAGATGGGGGGGAGAGAAGGTCATGCGAAGACAGAGGCAGATACAGAATCAGAGAAGATCTTTGCCAGCTATCCCTCTTATAGAGGACTAATATCTAGAATATACAAAGAACTTAAAAGACTTAACACTAAAAAAACTAATCAAGAAATGGGCAATTGAACTAAATAGACACTTCACAAAAGAGGAGATACAAATGGCCAATAAATGCATGAAAAAATGTTCAACATCATTAGCAATCAGGGAGATGCAAATCAAAATTACACTAAAATTCCATCTAACCCCAATCAGAATGGCAGTCATTAAGAAGTCAAACAACAATAAATGCTGTCAAGGATGTGGGGAAATAGGAACTCTTCTACACTGTTGGTTGGATTGCAAATTAGTGCAGCTGCTATGGAGATCAGTGTGGAGATTCCTCAGAAAATTGGGAATGGATCCACCATATGATCCAGCTATACCACTCCTGGGTATCTTTCCAAAGGGACTGAAATCAGAAAATTATAGAAATATATGAATATCCATGTTTATAAGCAGCATAATTCATAATGGCCAAATTATAGAACCAATCTAGGTATCTATCAACAGATGAATGGGATATACACACAGTGGAATTCTACTTAGCAATAAAGAACAAAATAATGTTATTTGCAGGAAAATGGATGGACCTGCAAATGGATGGAGAATATTATGCTAAGTGATATTAGCCAGTCACAGAAAGTAAAGGGTCATATGTTTTCTCTCATATGCGGAAGCTAGGGAGTAATCAGGATAGCAGAGGGACTTCAGATAGTGGATCAGAGAGGGAGGGTCAATGAAAGAATGACTTCCATTATCATTATGTACATACTTGAGAATACCAATGTCAATCTCAATACCCTGTATGGGGAAGGGAGGGAGAGGGAGAAAGCCTACCAAGTGCTGTGTGCATGTATGTCACTATCACCATGAACTATATTATGATGTGAGGCTATAATGCACCAAAAAAAAAAAAAAAGGAAGAGATTGGAGTTACGCATGTCATAAACCACGGAACCCCTGGAGCCACCAAAAGCTGGAAGAGGAAGTATTCTCCCCTAGGGGCTTTGGAGGAAGCAGAGAACTTCTGAGATCTTGATTGTGATCCAGAACTGTTAGAAAATAACTTCTGTTGTTTTCAGCCACCACATTTGTGGTAATTTGTTATGGCAGCTGCAGGAAACTAATACAACTAAGATAATATCACACCATTTTACAGATAAGGTAACTACAGCTTGGAGAACTTAAGTGATTTCAATTCAGAGCAAAAGCATGAAATAGTCTCTGCAACTGTTCCTTCAAGGTATAATGAAAAGACACTGGCATGGGAATTAATCCCAGTACTTGGGAGGCTGAGAATGGAGGATCGGGGTTCGCAGCCAGCCTCAGCTACTTACTGAGTCCCTCTGCAACTTAGTGAGACCCTGTTTCAAAATAAAGAATAAAAAATAGGGCTGGGGGTGTAGCTTGGAGGTAGAATGTCCTTGGGTTCAATTCCTGGTACCACCAATAAATAAATAAATAAATAAATAAATAAATAAATAAATAAAACTGGAGTTCTATCTCTGACTTTAGCTGTGTGACTGTTGGTAGACTGCTTCTTTGGGCATTAGTTGCTGTATCTTAAAACTGAGAGGAGGGATGGTGAGTACAGACGAGTAAGGTTCAAAACCGGCTAATCATCTGAATCACGTGTGAAGCTTACTTAGAGATTCCCAGCCCTCACCACGTTGCCCCATTCCAACTTGCTAAATTGGGATCATTATGTCATTATGGCCCTGAAATCTATTTTTAAAAAGCTCTTGGGAGCTGGGTGTGGTGGCACACACCTGTAATCCCAGTACTTGGGAGACTGAGACAAGAGGATCAAAGGTTTCAGACCAGTCTCAGTAACTTAGTGAGACTCTCAGCAACCTAGAGAGACCCTGTTTAAAGCAAACAATAAAAAGGGCTGTGTGGTGTACCTCAGAGGTAGACTGTCCCTGAGTTCAATCCATAGTCTCCCCCCCACACACACACACAAAGCTCCCAGGTAATTCAAGATTAACTAAGTTTGGAAATCACAGGACTTGATGATTACCAAATCGCTTCCTGTGCTAAGGTTATACTTGGGATTAGAGACCAATTCCATAGTTTTCAGCACTTACGTATCTGCTTAATACTTTGTATCTGTGAATGTAAGAAGGTAGAATATAAAAGCAAGTATCTGGAACCTATTTATTCCAGGTTCCAGGGGCATGGAATTTGGGCTGAAAGTAACCCTTTCTATGCTTTGTCATGCATAAGCAGTCACTGTCCCTAGGCTGACTCCCTCCTGCCCCATCTCATCCTGTACCAGAAACAAAATGACAGTGTGGTGTTTTCTTTCCACAAAGGGACAGCACACATGTGACACAAGACAGGCCCAGTGAAACAGGTATTGTTCAAAGTGTCTGTATGTGAGCTCGTCCTGCCAACACGGATTGCTCACATCTGAGAATAATATTCACAAAATCTTTTCCATCTTTCAGAAGTCACACAGCTTAAAAAAATAAATAAATAAAACACATCTTCTTTCTTAGAAAAGGCCCAGTTTGACTAAACAAGTTGTTTTTGTTTTTAAGCCCAGGCTTGGGTTATGTTCCTGGTTCTCAGATTAACCTTTTTCTTCCCTGAATTTAATCTTTGACAATATTAGGATTGGATAAATTACATTTGTTTTAGAGCTCGAACTAAATCATTAAAATTAGTTGATCCTGACTAAACCCAAGCTTAGCAGAATGCAAGCCTACTATCAATCTCTGGTTATTAAGTCGGGTTGAAGGCAACATTCTGATGTTTACCATTAGCTGAATAGAGTGTGTTAACAAGGCCTGTTAACACATAAAGCTTGGATTACATGTCTGTCAGCTACCAGAAGATCCTTATGGAGGCAGAATTTGTGAATTCTGCAGAATTAGGAAGACTTAGATCAATGAAACACTGAAGCTTTCCTATCTTGAGGAAGATCAAAGCAGGAGTTACATCTTCTGTTCCCTCTAAACCACTCAGTTTTCCCAGGGTTGGACTAGTCACACAACCCACAGAGTCATGGGATAGTATGGGGCTGGTGAGGAGGGGTCACATGGTACCAGACCATTTTCTGGTTTCTACAATTCCAGTCTCTTTGAAGAGATGGAGTTAAATGGGCACAAAAATATTTCAATAAGGTGTTTGGGGCTCTTCTGATGAGGACGCTCTGGGAACTTCCATCCTCAGACTTTCAAGTGGGGGCTGGCTCACTCACTAAACTTTACAGTCTTTAAGTAATCTGAAGCTAACTGCCTACATGTGATGGGATTTTTATTCCTCCTCCTCCTCCTCCTCTTCCTCCTCCTCCTCCTCTTCCTCTTCCTCTTCCTCCTCATCCTCTTCCTTCTCCTTCTTTTTTCTAAATTTTTGATACTGGGATTGAACCCAGGGACATTCTATCTTTGAGCTACACCCTCAGCCCCTTTAAATATATATATATTTTTTAAAATTTTTGAAACAGGGTCTTGCTGAGTTGATAAGGTCCTTGATAAGTTCCTGCAGCTGGCCTCGAACCTGTGATCCTCCTTTCTCAGCCTCCCAAGTACTGGGATTATAGTCATGCACCACCACACCCCACTTACTCATTCTTTAAACATAATGACCCAGAATTCTCTCGATTACTTCTTTTGAAATTCTCAGGCTACTAAAACAAAGATAGCAAGGAAACTGTGCTGTCTTCATAGAAATTCAAGCAAGAACAGCATGGAAGCATCTCCCTCCTTAGATTGTGAGCTCTGTGAGGGCAGGGTTTAAGTTTATCTTGATGTTCCCATCACACTGACCAGAGCTTGACACAGAATAGGTTCCTTAAGAATCCTTGGTGGATGCCAGGCGTGGTGGTGCACGCTTGTAATCCCAGTACTTTGGGAGGCGGAGACCGGAGGATCTGGGTTCGCGGTCAGCCTCAGCTCTCTCTCTCTGTCTGTCTGTCTGTCTGTCTCTCTCTCCCTCTCTCTACTTAGTGAGGCCCTCCACAACTTCGTGAGACCCGGTTTCAAAATAAAGTATAAAAAATAGGGCCGGGGGTGTAGCGCGGAGGTAGAAAGCCCCTGGGTTCAATCCCCGGTACCGCCAAAAAAAAAAAAAAGAATCCTTGGTGGGAGGGCCAGGTGTAGTGGCGCACGCTTGTAATCCCAGTACTTGGGAGGCTGAGACAGGAGGATCGCAGGTTCGAAGCCAGCCTCAGCAACTTAGTGGGGCCCTCTGTGATTAGCAAGACCCTGTTTCAAAAAAAAAAAAAATTGGCTGGAGGGTGGGGGTGTAGTTCCGAGGTAGAACACCCTTAGGTTCAATCTCTAGTCTCTCTCTCTCTCTCTCTCTCTCTCTCTCTCACACACACACACACCTTGCTCAACAAGTGAATGAAAATAGTAACAAAGGGTTTTAAAAACCCTCAATACATACAGAGGTCGTAACTACTCCACTGAGAATTTTAAGCTTGGCTTTTCTTGTCTTTGTGGCTATTACTGCTTTCCAACCACCTCCATCAACATTTTATGAAAAATTTCAAACACAGAAAAGGTGAGCCGGGCGTGGTGGTGCACACTTGTAATCCTAGTACTTGGGAGGCTGAGACCAGAGCCAGGTTCGCGGCCAGCCTCAGCTACTTAGTGAGGCCCTCCGCAACTTAGCGAGATCCTGTTTCCAAATAAAGAATAAAAAATAGGGCTGGGGGTGTAGCTCAGAGGTAGAATACCCCGGGTTCAATCCCCGGTACTGCAAAAAAAAAAAAAAGAAAGAAAGAAAAGGTGAAACAATCTAACAGTGAACATCCATACAGCCAACTTACATTTTACTATATTTGTTTTATTATCTATCTTTATATCTCTCTATATATTCATCAATTATTCTTAAGTGTACAATTTAGGTAAATTCTGACAAATGCATATACTAGTATAACCCCAACTTGTATTAAAATAGGTTTTAAATATATAAGTTGTAGTAAAATAGGTTATATTAAAATAAGTTTCCATTATCTATTCCCAACGTCTCAGAGGCAACCATTATTTTGTTTTTTTGCCCCCACCTAAATTAGCTCTGCTTGATCCATGAAATTGTAGACAATCACTTATTTTAAAATTTAGCATAAAAAGAACACACAGTATGTTCTCTCTTGTGTAAGATTCCTATGATTCGATATAATGTTTTAGCACCAATAAAAAAATTGTAAATAAAAATATATATAATTCTTAGGCATGCATCCTTACTGTCGTGGCTATTCCTTTTTCATTGAAGAACAACACTCCATTATGTGAATATACTATAATTTGTACATTATCATATTGGTGGATTCTTGGGCTGCTTCAGTTCTTCACAATTAGGAATACAGTTGCCATGAGCATTCTTTTACAAGTCTTTTTGTGGACATATGTTTTCATCTTGGATAAACACCTAGGACTTCATAACAAACTGCTAAGCCATTTTCCATAGTGGTTGCAACCATTTTACACCCCCACCAACAATGTCTGAGAGCTTTGGTTGCTCGAATCAGCCCGTTTTTGTCTGAACCATTTAGCTCTAGTTAGTCTCTCCCTAGTATGCCGTCTGGATTCTTTGCTTTGAGAAACAATAGCAGAAATTGAGCTCCTTCTTCAGGTTTACATATAGTAAAGTTTATCTGGAGTCATAAAGCAGCCACTTTAAACATTATGTAGGGTGGACAAATGAAGGGAAACTGAACTGTGTGGTGCATATTTAGAGAAATGCTATGGTACACAGAGATGTGGGGCTTCCAGCTGTATCACTGGGTCAGGTGAAGCTGATCAGGGCATTAACAAAGACTGGTAATCTACTTTAACAATTCATGCTTTGGAGTGAGCCTGTAGGGTAACAGAAGTCATATCCAGTTTTGATTGTGTGAGGCGACAATTATGAACAGAGGGTCACCAGCACAACCTTTTGCAGTTGGAAGAGACTGCTTGAAAAAATGTCACCACACAGATCAAGTTCAAAGATTCTCTTCCCCTGCCCCATGGCCAATAATACAGACAGGATTTCAAACACCCTGAAAGTGTAATGGAAAAGAAGCTCATATATAATGTAGTCTCCAGCAGATTTCAGCAAGGAGCATAGGGGAGTAAAGAAGAGCCACAGAGATCCTTCGATAAGAGAACAGAGAAGATCTTGGCAATTTCCTTGTAATAGCTGCAATTCTCAGTAACTTAATCCTTGGGGGATGGTGAGGTGTAGCTATTTCCACATGCAAGAGTATATTCCAATAGCTTTCCTATTATAGAGACTAATAAATCTGTGGCCTTATTTTATATCTGGTGATAATCTACAGAATATCTTTTCCCTAAACCACTCACTTAGAAATATAAAAGTTACATAATGTACCCAGTTAAGAGACTACTATAATTCTGTATGTCTCTGTATGTGTCTGCTGTATGGCATGTGTGATATCCTGAACCCTCCTCTGTCTGTTCTTCAGAGAGATGAGAAGATGAATAAAGAGTTTATGTTGACAAGGACTATAAACTAAGCAGCTCCAAACACACTCCCCCAGGCTCCTAAAATACAAAGAAAAAAGTCATCATTCCAAATGACCCCCAACTATTTAGAATTTCATACCATCAAGTCAGATGAACCAAAATTGCTACCACCTGTAAAGATTCAAAGAAATACAAAAATCACTAAGAAGAAGAAGAAGAAGGGGGGGGGGAGTGGCAGATGTACTTGGAGGGAGGGAGAACAAGCAAAAGAGGAACATGCTTGGAGCACCCCCTCCAGGGATCTTGTGATCACTCAGAGATGGATAAATCCCACCAGACTGGAAAGTAATAAATATGCTTATCTATTCTTCTCATGCCTAGGATTTTAAGAAAAGTTTGTTAAAACTTTTTGATCATTTTAGGATCATAGAAATGAAGGGTGGGAGGAGTTCTTGTCTATTCACAAAATTGTAGACTAAGCTCTGGATAGGACTGCTGAAATCATTTATTATAATTTCCTACCCAATATGAAACACTTCTTACAAACGGGAATCTGTTTTCTGCTTGCATGCTCTTGTTATAGGAAATGTAGGTTGCTCCAATTTTTGAGAGCTCCAGCTATTAACAAGTTTTCTTTTATATTGAAGCAATCTGCTTCCCCTAAACTTCCAATCATAGGTCCTAGTTAGCAAAACAGAAGCAAGTGTACTCAGAATTCTCTATGAAATAGATCTTTATATATTTGAAGTTGGATATCATGAATCTCCCTAGTCTTCTCTTTTCCAAGAAATATCCTCTGAGCTACTCCCCCAGCCCTTTTTAATTTTTTTATTTTGAAATGGGGTCTCATTAAATTGCTGGGGCTGGACTCAAACCCGCAATACTCCTGTCTCAGCCTCCCAAGTACTGGGTTAGAGGTGTGTGCCACCACACCTGGCTCCACAGTTCTTTTTGATTGAACCCGGGGATATTGTCCCTCTGAGCTATACCTCCAACACCCCCCCACCTTTTTACTTTTTATTTTGAAATAGGTTCTTGCTAGGTTGCTGCGACTGATCTCAAACCTGTGATCCTCCTATTTAGCCTCCAAAGTACTGGGATTACAAGAGTGCGCCACCACACTCAGCTCCACGGTTCTTTTAACAAGGTCTCCAGACCTCTTGATAGCCTGGTTAACGTTTTCTTCTAAATGCACTTTACAGGTATCCTCCTTAGAATGTGGCACTCCAAATGAAATGCAATGCCTTAATCACGGGCTTATTATCATAACTAACTGCTTCCGATTACAGTTGATGAAAGAGATGTCCAGAAAGGTTACATACATCACTTGCTCACACTTACACAAGCAGGTAGTAGCAAAGATAGAAACAGGACAGATTTCCTGACTCTCAGGTCAGAATTCCTTCCCTATATTGCAACAAAAATAGCCTGTTGGTTTATAAAATGAGAATATGTTTCTTGCAACATGGATAACAAGGTTTGGGGATGACAAAATGAATGAATAAAAACTGAGTCTTCGGATCAAGAACTTTTTCTAGGCCAGCTTAATTCCTCTACTTAGGTCCCCACTCCTGCCGACAAAGGAAAGCAAGGTGTACTTTCAGGTAGCCTCTCTGAGTGAAAGTCTTAAGGGCTCTGGTAAGCGCAAGATCGAAGCACAGGAGCAGCTGCTGGTCTTTGTTTACGAGGTCCAGTAGCGTCCACACAGGGTCTTGGAACTTCCCAACTGAAATCCCATCACTTAATTATTCAGGCAACAGTATCTTCTGACATTAAAGGCAGCTTACAAATAATAAAGAAATGTAAACAACTAAACAGCGGCCTAGGGGGTGGTGAGACGTGGTGAGGCAAGTCCTGGCTTACAAGCTGTACAAATCTTTAATCAGAATCTTGAATATAAAGTGTACACAGCAAAGGTGAAACAAAGTGACCTATATCACCTCTGCCGCAGGAATTAGACTCGAGCTTGGGAGCACTGGCCGCAGAGTACTCTGGCCGCAGAGCACTCTGGTTGCACAGGGGTCGAGACGTGGCTTAGGTGCTCTCATTGTATATCTTTCCCTAAATGTTCTAAATTCATCCTTCAAAATACATATGGAATTAATTCAATATATACTTACTGAAACTCAACAAGACAAAAGGCATCGAGAATTGAAACTTAGAAAAAAGAGAACAAGGAGCTCAGTAACTCATGCTAGTAAGAAAGCACGCAGATAATAAACAAGCCACACTGATATTACAGAAAAATATATGCACAGAAAGTACACATACTGAGATTGAAGCTTTACCTCTGAAAGCAAGATACACGTTAGAACTGGGACTAAATTACATTTGACATTGGAGTGAAAATTCCATGAAAGTCTCACAACACAAAAGATCCAGGAATTGCTCTTCTGTCCGTGGACTCAACTTGCTCTATGAAATTAACTGACTCCCAGAATGATAATGAGCCAGGTATGAGCGTGTTGGAGCAGGTTAACAACAGGAGAGCAGCCAGTGGCGGACCCGGCCCTCCCAGCCCTCTGTGGTTAGCCGTGTAGTACTTTGACTCTGATGTACTAAACTTTCCATGACTGAAGATGGGTGCTGGGAAAAGACCATGCTCCATGGTCAAAAATGATATTCAATTCTCATTTGTTTGGGAGAGGGACGCTGCTATGTTTGGAGTAAAATATAAAAAGAACAACTGAGATAGGGGCAGGGCAAGCCACGTTGTCTTTTCCTCCTGCCACTGGGTAGACTAAAGCAGAAAACTATTATGCTGGACACAAGCCAGTCCTATCCCCAAAGCAATGGATTTTACAAGCCAAATAACAAATAGAAACCAAATCTAGGAATGCTGAATTCACTGAGAAATCCAAACGAGAAATATCAATTGTCAATTCTTTCCCAAAGGGGTTGGAAGGAGAGGCTGAATAAAGCATTTCTATAAAATGCAATCCAAAAGGCCTCATTGTTTACTGCATGGTAAATCATAATGGCAGGAGTGGTCTTATCCTGTTACACTGGAAAATGAGCTAGAAGAAGATAAAGTCACAGCCACAGCCACTAAATAAAGTAAATAAATACTTTATACATACAGCAGAATGGCCAGACAATGCACAGTCTCACTGTTCTCAGCCACTCCTGCAAAAGAAAATTCTCTCTTTCAGGTTTTGCCACAGGCATCACAGTAAAGCATTCTGACAGACAGAATGCTAGGAAGATCCTGAAAGCATTTTGCTTAGAATACCACAGAATTGGCTGATGTTTGGATTCTGGGCATAGACTACTTTATTTCCTTTGCTGAATTAAGGAATGGGCCTATCCCTGAATATATGAAAAAATGATAATGAACCAACAAAGAGTAAATGCCACGTGTACTCAACTCTCTGCTGCCTATGGAGTTAAAGACTGTGTTCTTTCTGTTGAATGGGAACACTGTTACAACCATGGGACCCAGACTTTCTCATTTCTATACTTTATATTGACACTCTCCCCACCCTTCTTCTCTTACTGTAAACACATTTCTACAGTTTCACTTGGGATCATTTCCACCAAATAAAAATCTCATGTTCATCAGGACAAAATGATTCAATAAGTTTGTTATTCTATTTCTGGGTACACATCGGAGGTTAAAATTTCCCAAGAAACACCCATGTATGCACAAGGAAACAAGCATTAAGAATGGTCTATAAAGTGCTATTTGTAACAATAAAAATGGAAACAACTTAAATGTTCATCAACAGGAAAAAGAATAGTAAGGTGCAGCATGCTGATATAATAGAAGAGTATTCAACTGGTAAAAGGAACAAATTAGATCACATTATTGGCATAGAGAAATCCTGAAAATAATATTGAATAAAAAATGTTGCAGAATAATACCTAGTGTGACGCATGTATTTGGAAACAAAAGTAATGTCACATATTATTCGTAGGTACTCATGGATGGCTTAGAAATATATTATATACACAAAATAAAGTGAAAGAATAAACACCAAATTCATGGCAGGAATGGGCTTGCCTAGGCCTGGTGATCAAATAAGATATTATATATGTTACAATGTGTTGCTTCTTTTATTTCCTTTTTTAAAACTATTTTTCTTTTTAAAATATTTTTATTAATCATATAGATTTTAAACAGAGAGGAAACCAACAAAAATTTTAATTTTTAAGTATGAATAGTAAGAATGCAGTATTTGTTTTTTATTTAAATTTCTTCAAAAAATTAAGTCTCAAAGGAGCCAGTCACTTAACTGTACTTTAATTCTAAGGTATCGAGAAATACATTTATTGGCTGTAAGGAATTCTAAACATAAGTAAGGACTTAGCACTGTTTAATGTCTCCTCAAAATGTTGGTTAAAGGCAGAAAGTTCACGGCTGTCTGAATGAATATTTGCTATTTCAGACCCGAGGCGGCCATGCAGCTTTGAGCTTCAGTTTCCTCATCTATAAAATAAAGATGATGTTTATATCACATGGGCTTTGGAGAATTACTTGGAGATAATATACAAATCCATTAGTTGGTTTTGCTTAGCACATAGTAAATCTTCCAAGAATGGTTAGGGGCAAGTGGAAGGGATAAAGAAGCATTTACTGAGAGGTTTTTTTTTAAAGTTAACTATTAGTTAATTCGACACATCTGAGGAACATGGCACATTCCCACAGTAATAGCGGAGGATGTGAAGGGTGAACAGGTACAAGGTGAGAGGTAGCAAGCAGGGACAGGAAGCCCCCTAGATGTGCCCTGAGCCCCCTTGCCATCCCATCAGCACTGTCCTAGTCACAGTCAAGGACTGAGAATATGAGGCTCACAGAAATTTAGAGATGCAACTGGTAGCAACTCTGCACCACTGCTTCCCCCAGAAGCCTAGGTCCCAAAGGTCTTAACAGTAGTTAGAACCCTGGGGGGTGGCAAAATGCTGGGGTATCAGAAAGTGCTGTTGGTGGGTAGAGAGAGGTGGCGGGTCTTCATCCTAAACAGC
>PVJS01023614.1:0-29430 GCA_004027185.1 Glis glis
TGAATCCATGGAATTACTGTCATAAACAATGTGTATATGTGAGATTATACCAACATCATTCTCAGTGCTACATGTGGGGGGGAGGCGGGGGGGAGGCGGGGGGGAGGGACACCAAGAGCTGTGTGCATGTATGTTAACACCAAACTGATACTCATTGTGAAGTGAGACTACAATGCACCAATAAAAACATAAAAAAATAAAATAAAATAAAAATACCCATCTCTCAACATAAATCCCTTTAGATATACACAACACTTCAAGAACATTTTGCATTATTATATCACCCTATACAGCAGTATTTGGGAGACTAGAAGTAAAGGTGGCAAATGAAATATGACTGACTTCCATAGTCACCTCTCTATTATTGACTACATGTGGGAAGCGGCTTCCTATTAAGGGACACTGGTGTTCAGGTATTTGAAGCTGTGACCATCAGTAATGTGAATGGTGGTCCGAGGAACTCTTGTGTGTTCTTTTCCTCTTTCTTTTTTTTAACTCTTATGTGTCTTAATAAAGAATGCATAATGTAAAGCCATCTGCCCAGTGGGCAGCTCAACTGGAGGCATGAGATAAAACTCCCTCTTTCTCAAAGTACTCTAGAGAAATAAAACTCTTGAATCAGAAGAGTTTTAGACTAGGAGTGCAAGAGTATACTTGTTTACTCTGAAGTGTAGTTGGCTGGCTAAGTTCTTCTGGTTGGCCTAGACAGGGAAGCTGGGCCATTCCCAATAAGATGAAGCTCACGTCCTAAAAATCTTCACTTTTCATCCATATTTTTTGACCAAAATTCTTTTGCCCTATCTGTACACTGCTCTTTTGCTAACAACGATCTCTTTGGGCTTTCTGGAAAGGAAGATGGAAGGACCTAATTCTCCATAAGGTGTGTAGGAACTCCACCCTGGAAATACATCCCTCCTTAACCGTGTGGCAGAACAGTCTCTCCGCACCCTGGGTTGACCTTCTCCTGGCTGACCCTGACACCACCCTCAGATTTTCAAGCTGCTGTCCAACTTTCCAGTTTGCACCCCACAACTCACTCACCTCTTCCTTTCCTCCCTCTATCAGAGCAGATGGATTATCTAAGCGCTTTCCCAGGGCCAAGAGTGGGAATAATATCATGAGGTATAAACATGGGGCTGCTCTTAGTTTGAGCCACATGAAATTATTTTTTATGAGCCAAAAAACAGTTAAATGTTGGCCATTTCCTATGATTTACCTAAGGTTCTTCCTGCCTAAGGAGATGCTGTAGGGTACATGTCAATTGCCCAAATCACCTAGATTCACTTCAGTCCATGACTTCAACTACGGCACAATGCCTGA
Organism: Glis glis; assembly: GCA_004027185.1. NCBI lineage: Eukaryota > Metazoa > Chordata > Mammalia > Rodentia > Gliridae > Glis > Glis glis. The sequence goes on from PVJS01023614.1 coordinate 1,321, forward strand.
TTCCCAAGCTTGTATCTTCAACTCCAACTTCTCTCCTGACCTGACCTGCTGGCTTCCTCATCTGAATGTGACAAACGTACCTCAGTTCTGGCAAATGGCCCCACTATCTACCCCAACTCACCAAGTTGTACCCAGGGAGCATTCTTGGCTATTTTCTCCTTTAATCTTCACTTCCAGCTAGATACCTGTTAATAATGTCTCCTTAATGATGTTTAATCTATTTCCTACTTCCACACTGCCCTCTTCTAGCCCCTCATAATTTCTTACTTGCATTCTAGCAACAATCTCCTAATTGCTTTCCCTGCCTCTAATTTTCTCACATCTCCAAATCATATGGAATCCTTCAACCAGAGAAATATTTCTGAAACACAAATATGATTAGATTGCTCTTCTTTCATGCCTCCTGTTGCCTTTAGAATAAAGTCCTCACCCTTACGACCCACAAGACATAGTATCTCACAGTTCTTAGAAGAGTTAGAGGATCTAGCATTTTGGGGAGGGGTGGTACTGGAGATTGAACTCAGGAACATTCTACCTCTGAGCTACACCCTGAGCCCCATTTTATTTTTATTTTGAAACAGGGTCTCACTAACTTGCAGAGGGCCTCATTAAGTTGCTGAGGCTGTTCTCAAAACTGTGATTCTCCTGTCTCAGCCTCCCAAGTACTGGGATTACAAGTGTGCACCACCATGCCCAACTCTAGCATCCCTTTAAGGGCTGAGTTTCTTACGGACATTTAGAAGACAAGGGTCAGGGATGCTGAACATCTTGAACTGGGGATGCAGTTCTGCCCAATGCAGAATTATCCCATCCAAAATGCCAGTAGATCTTGATTTGAAAAACACTAGATGGATTCTAACCATTGCTTCAGTCTAATTTCTAGCTATTCCAATTTCTTCACCTTGTGCTAGAACCAACTTCTCCAGTACCTGGGGGTACTTATGCTTCCGTCTGTGTTTCTCCTCCCTTCTGCCACCAGCACCACTTACCAGATTCTTAATTTGATAATTTATTCATACTCATCCTTCTAGATTGAGCTCATATGTCACAGGTCTGGGGTTCCCTCCTTGCCCTCTTCTCTCCAGCCTGGGTCTGGGAGCCTGGTTGCCCAAAGCATCCTTCATTTACCTCTCTACTACTGTGTTTAAAATGTGGTTTATTCCAGTCCAGCCTCAGCAACTTAGTGATAGCCTCAGCAACTGAGTGAGACCCTGTTTCAAAAAAAGAAAATGGAGCCGGGCATGGTGGCCCACACTTGTAATCCCAGTACTTTGGGAGCGGAGACCAGAGGATCTGGGTTCGCAGCCAGCCTCAGCTCTCTCGCTCTCTCTCTCCCTGTCTCTCTCTCTCTCTCTCTCTCTCTCTCCTTAGTGAGGGCTCCGCAACTTCGTGAGACCTGGTTTCAAAATAAAAAGTATAAAAAATAGGGCCGGGGGCGTAGCACGGAGGTAGAACGCCCCTGCGTTCAATCCCCGGTACCGAAAAAAAAAAAAAGAAAATGGGCTGGGGATGTAGCTTGGAAGTAGAATGCCCCTGGGTTCAATCCCCAGTACCAAAAACAATAATAAAATAAAGTGTGGTTTACTTGTATTTCCTATTCCACTAAGAGCCCTGAAGGGCAAGATGAAGTGGTTGCTTTATATAGTTCCTGCACAGAGAAAATTCATAGTAGGTTCTCAAAGAATTTTTAAAACTATAGAATGTTTTTAACTTTTAGCCAAAATTTTTTAAATCTGAAAATTAACACATCTGCTTGGTAAAAACTCCAACAGTACAAGAATAGCGACCATGTAGCATAGTGGATATATTCCCTGAGTTTGAATCCATGCTTCCCTGCTTAGCTCCGTGGTGCGCCTCCATGTCCACAGCTGCGTAAAGCAGGTGATACTAGAGGCACGATGGCCAAGCGATCACATGCTCTAGAGGCTGAGCCCGAGCCCCTGCTCTACTACCTACTACCTGTGCAACCTTGGGCAAGAGATTTGACATCTCTGTGTCTCAGTTTATGCAAGGGAAAGAAAAGATAAAGTTTATCCAGAAGTAAAATAAAATCTGTCCTGTGAGTTTTCAGATGACTAAATGAAATGATGCATACCAAACACTTAGAGCACTGCCTGGCACAGGACCAGTAGTCAATTAATATTAAACACTATTATTATTATTAATGATAGTGTTATAAAGTGGTATATATTGAAAACATTAGCTTCTCTTACCGATTATAGTGATGGTAATCATTATTAATATTTCCTTGTCAATTACTCCAGAAATATTATATACATACCCAATGGTAAATTTAGAGATTTTTTTAAAGAATGTGAGAGCAAATTATACATATCTTGCTTTTTTTTCATTTAACAACATGATTAAAGACTTTTGCCTACTAGCACATGCAGCTCTAATTCATTTCTTTCTTCTTTACTTCCTTCCTTTTTTGTTTTTTTGTAATACTGGGGATTGAACCTAGGGTGTTCTACCACTGAGATACACACCCAGTCATTTTTATTTTTTTTATTTAGAAACAGGGTCTTGCTAAGTTGTTGAGGCTATCATTGAACCTGCAATCCTCCTGCCTCAGGCTCCGAAGCACTGGGATTACAGATATGTGCCACCATGCCCAGCTTCTAACTTGTTTCATCAATGGATTAGTTGTACAGCAGTCCCATAGTCATTAAATAGTTTTGTATTTTTTGACCATCCCTGCCCTCACCACTGATAATTACTTCTAGTTGTTTGCTAATGCAATAAAAACTGTTGTTGAGTAAGTGCACCAGTCACATATACTTCCCTCACTCTTAACAGAAGGACTCCTCAGTTTGCTCTCCAGACCCCCAGGTGTTTGGCCTTCAGACTCCTCCTTAGCCCACATTGCCCTGTGCTCATGGAACAAAGATACAAATGACCTCAGGCCATATAATTCCTGCCTTGACCCTCTCTCTAAGCCTTTTCACCTGAACACTACCCCAGCCCCCACAGGTTTTATTGTTTTGGGTTTCTAGAACAGCCTGAGTTCTCATCAGTAAATTTTCAGGTACCTGATTACTACCCAGGGAGAAACAACATGGCATTATAAACCAAGAGACGGCTACAGGTGGATAGAAGGGGGAGACACACTCCTTCATCTTTCCGGAAGGGGGAAACAATTTATAATTGTCAGAAATCTGATAAAAATTCTACAAGTACATGAAATCAGTTATAAAAATTATAAAACATAAGTCATGATTCTATTTATTCTATGACAACTGAAAAATAGGTAATTTTTCATGATGATAGAAAATAAATATGAATCACTACAATACCCAAGTGGTTGTGCTTCCCCCAGCCCAAGTGCAATGAACGGGATGTGGTATTGGGAGTGGAGGAGGCTGGCCAGGGTGGAGGGTAAGAAGAAAGGACCCAGATGGAAGAGGTGGGAAAATGTCAAAGAGAAATTTCCCTGTGTCCCAATTTGCCTGGAGCTGCTTCAGCCTGGAGCTCTACAAGGGAAACTATTCAGAAAGGAGGCCAGAGAGGGGAAAGAAAAAAACCTCGTTTCTGAGGCTTTCCAGGGGTAGACATTTCTGAAAAGCTGATTGTATTTCTTCCAATTGTGCAGGTCCATGGTCCAATCAGCACAAAGACTGAGATGATAAACCCACATCACAAAAGTGTCTGGGATCTAAATTTCTTTTCTGATAAAAAAAAAATTGTTTGATTTCTTTTTTCTTTCTGGCTATGGGAATGGAACCCAGGGCCTCTCACAGGCCAGGGAAACGCTCTACCACTGAGCTATATCCCCAGTGGAAAAAAAGTTGTTTGAAATCATAAAATTCCCCCTGGATAATTTGTTCATCATGGCCATATATTTGACTATCAATTTGAGAAACAAAGGCAAGAGTCAGCCCCAAGTTCTTAGGATGGATCCTTTGGGGATACTGTCGAGATATCCTACATTTGCCCTGGAGGAACTGATCATCATTCTACTGTATTTTATATACAATCAACCATTTTTCAATCGGATGGAGGTTTTCCTACCTTCATTCATCCTAATGCTCCTTTTCTGTACAATCAGTCAGATTGGCTGAGCAGAGGAGCTAGCCTCTTCATCAGTGTCTGGAAATGCCAGATGTACTTTTTTAAAGCCTGGACTGCATTTCACTGAATCTGGCCAAGCTTCCATCCAGACAGTTCTGCCCAGGGAGTGGGTTGGTGCTGCACCTGGGCTGCCGACTCTGCGGGGTGCGGCTGGTCTGGACTGGTCTGGACCTCTGGTTGGACTGTGAGGATGGAAGCTTTCCCGCTCACCTCTGTACCTGCAGTGAACAGGCATGGAATGGGGAAGAGAGCACAGATCTTGGGGACAATTGCTAGCAACATTCCTTATTAGTTCTGTGACTTCATTTCTCATACTTGGCACTCAGTACTTGTTAGCTATTATTTTTAACATTTATTAGTGACCAAAGGCCATTAGCATTACACTATTATCCTCATAGTGCATCCACAGATCAGCTGCTTCTGCATCATTAGCTTGTTAGAAATGCAGAATCTCAAGCCCCAGCCCAGATCCACTGAATCAAAGTGTGCATTTTAAGCCAGGCATGGTGGTACATGCCTGTAATCCCAGTTCTTGGGAGGCTGAGGCAGGAGAGTCACAGGTTCAAGGCCAGCCTCAGCAACATAACAAGACTCTCAGCAACTTAGCGAGTCCTTTTTTCAAAACAAATTAATAATAATAATAATAATAATAACAATAACAATAATGATAGGACTGATGGCTTGGAGGTAGAATGTCCCTGGGTTCAATCCCCAGTACCACAAAGAAAAATAGAAGTGCATTTTAGCAAGATACCCAAGAGATTCCCACACACATCTAGTCGATACTTTCTGGCTCCCACCCAACAACTATGCTTTATTCAGAAGGACAATGTCTGCTAGTGTTCTTGTGGTGAACATGTTTCCTACAGACCAAATCTAGGCACGTGGCCAAATCAGATATGAATCCGCTTAATGGGAACAGTGGGACTGCTTATTTGACATTGAGTTCTACCATCATGGTGTTTGACTCCTATTTCATAACCATCTCATTTTTTCTACTTCTCAAAAGGGTGGAGAATTATTTTAAAATGGTCCACCTCTCCAGCCCCTTTTATGCTGGTCACAAGTAAGGCTATATGGTGGCTTTTTATAAACTTCTCTGCCCAAACATTTCTTTTAAGGACAAAAGATTCCCTAGCAGACACTCTGTGGGAATCTGCTCGCTTCCCAGCCAGCTTCTGAGATCAATCACTGCACCAATGGAGCTGGACCATGCACCAAGCCGGCCTCACCCCTTGGTGAATGCTACAGGCCCTGCCTTCCAATGCCCGTTTCTTTCAGCTGCATATGCAGGGCACCAGGCCATTTGCAGCAGCAATTTCCGAACGTGCCCTGCAATGCATACTTGCCAGGGAGCAGCAACTTCATCAGGACTGACTTAATTAGAGGAGAGACAGCTGCTGCTACTAAAACCCGGTTTCCTGCTTCCCGGCCTCTGGTGACCACATGCGATGCCATGGAGACCCTGTTTGGAAACAGTAATGCCTCCTGACCCATGAGCTGTGATTCTAGATGTTTGTACAAAGAGAGCTCAGCTCACATTCATTTTTTGGCGATGATAATCTTTTGCTTTCAATTTTCTATTCTAAAAAATACATATCTCACTGTGTGAAACTTTTGGCCAGAGTGACTCTCAAGTACAGTTGGTGGGCTCCATAGGAATAGCCCCAGAGAACACTGGAGTCCAGGGAGGGGCTGGTGGTGGGTTCTGGAGGTAGTATGATATGATAGCTGGGATTTGGTCATTTGCAAAGACAAGAAATCCAACTCAAACAGGCTCAGCTTAGCTTAGTAACTGGGTAAAATGCTGAGTGGCTTTCAGGTAGATGAGAAAGTTGCAGAACCAGGGCTTTAGGGAATATAACAGAGGTCTTAATGTTGCAGAAATGATTCTCCTCATTCTGTGTGGGTGTGCATCTATGGCTCTATATTGCACCCTACACACTCACCCACACGCCTGCATGTTTGTGTGTCCTGGATCATGATGAAAGCTCATTACATAGCAGCGAGCTATGCTGGTGTCCTTCATGCCACTAGAGAATTCACCTGCAAGTGGCTCTCTGCCTCTCTGTTCTCATACTACAACCTTAAGGGGTCCGCAACCACCAGTCTGGTAACTTATTTTAACTTAGCGAGTTAAAAATGGTTTGAAATTTTTACTGGGTTGTAAAAAAGCAAACAAAGAAAGAGACCACATTTGTGGTCTGAAACACCTAAAATATTTACACTCTGACTTTTTTTTCTGTCCTGGGGATTGAACCCAGGGGCATTCTACCTGTGAGCTATACCCCCAGCCCCATTTTATTTTATATTTTAAAACAGGGTCTCATTAAGTTTCTGAGGGCCTTGCAAAGTTGCTGTGGCTGGCCTCAAACCTGTGATTCTCCTGTCTCAGTCTCCTAAGTACTAGAATTACAGATGTATATCACCACGCCCGGCTATACTCTGGCCTTTTATGGAAAAAGTTTGCCAACTACTGAAAACTGAGAGGCAGTGGCTCGCCTTCTCCACCAATTCTAACAGAAATGTCTTGGGGAGACAGGAGCATCTTTGAAGCAGCTAGTGTGGCAAGGGAGATTAAGCACTCCAGGCAGACTTGAGTCCTGTGACCCCTGGGTATGTGGAGGCAGGACAGGAGCTCTCCTAAGGAAAAGCAGGTTGCAGCTACGGAAAGAAAAAGGAAGAAAGAGTTTTGGGGCAAGCCCAGCAGACACCCTGTAGGAAACAGACGCCATTTCAAAAGTGTGGAGAGTGTGGAAGGATGGAGAAGAACACTCGGACTAGCAACAGGGGAACTTGGGCGTGAGGGGGTAGAGAGGGGACCATTAACTGACTCTACAGGAGCTGAGTCCATGAGCTTGGTTACCACAGAGAGGGAGGGGAGAGCATAGCAACTGCCAAACTATGGCCTGGGCAGGGAGGAGGCACACTTTTTCCCTTCCCTCAGCCTCCTGCCAGGGCAAGTCCCAGCTCCAGGACACAGAGCATGGGGAGGGGGTGTCAAGTGGATCAGAAACAGCCTATGGAGATACTCCAGACAGAGTCCACGGAGACAGCGAGGCTCCTGGATGACTGTGCATTGCAGGGGCCTACACTTAGAGGGTCCCTGCGCTTGGTTGAATGCTCTGTTATCACTAACTTGGAAGTGTGTGTGTGTGTGTGTGTGTGTGTGTGTGTGTGTGTTACTGGGGATTAAACCCAGGGGCATTCTACCTCTGGGCTATACCCCTAACCCTATTTTATTTTTTTTTTTATTTTTAAACAGGGGCTCACAAAGTTGCTGAGGCTAGCCTCTAACCTGTGATTCTCCTGTTTCAGCCTCCCAACTAATGGGATTACAGGCATGTGCCCAGTCTTGGAATTCTTAATAATTTCCGAACAAGGGCCCTGCATTTTTCTTTTGCACTCAGCCCCACAATTTACCTAGCCAATCCTGACTCTATTCTTCAGACTGCTTGATCTCAACAAGTAGCTTCATCTTCTCTGATGTTCAGTTTCCTCATCTGTAAAATAAACTTAATAATGTTTTCCTGTCATGGTTGAAATAAGAATGAGCTTTGTATGTCAAGGACTGGCTTTAAGGGAGTGAGCCATCCACAGAACAGCTTCCTTCTCCCCACCCCTCCCCACCCCAGGGCCTTGCTCCATCTTTCTTAGGAGATTGGCCTCTGGGCAATCAATTGAGGAAAGAAGACCATGAGCCAAAATTTGAGGAATGAAATGGCTAGGTAACCCAACTGAATGGAATCCTAGTCCCCCCACAAACCATGAGCTGATCAGAAGAGAAGTTAAAGAGGGGAAAGGTCAATTGGTTGTTTGGACTTCTAGTCATTAAGAGACTGAGGACCTTAAAACCCCCTCGCTCCCTTATTTGATTTAGGAGGAACCCGAGGTCCATAAATATCACAAGCCTTGCCCAAGCCCATGCAGGTAGTGAGTGTCAGAGCTTTCCCCAACCCAGGACCTCTGGGGCCACTTCCCTGGAGGGCTTTGGACTAATTATGTGCATCTTCATTCTCACCTTGGAAACTAGAAGTGGTCTGACTTAAATGTAAGGCTTGGGAATTATTAGTTTGTTGGGCACACATTGTTCATTTTCAATTTTCTTTTTCCTCTTCTCCCCTCCAAAAAGTCCCCTCACTCTTTCTTCCTCTGCATTTTCAATTCACAGAAATCAGGTTCGTATTTCCTTAAGGGGACATACTCGTATCAGGAGTTCTGTGGGCCTTGACTGAAAAGTCTCAGATCTCCATGTGGAAGCCCATGGCCACAGTGAAAGATAGATGCCCTGAACACACCCCAGCACTTCATGGAACCTGGATGGAAATTTCATTTTCTCCACACAACTGGGCTCTAAAATGCTCAATGTTCCGAGTCCTATTAAAGTGAAATAATTTTGTTCTTATTGACTGAAAGATTTTCTGCCTACGTATATACCTAAAGGCTTTTTGTAATTCTCATCAGGATATTTTTTATTTGTTAAATACAAAATTGTCTTATATCCCACTGCAAGCTTTAATCCTGTGAGGACAGTCTGTTTCTCTTGGCAATACCGAGGCGACTAGCTGAACCAGGGTCAGCTGGGTAGTCTGAAGAGAAGCCTTGGTAATTCATTAAACAAAGCTGGGAATTCTCTGAAGAGTGTTTAGCAAAGATACTACGGTTGGAAGTGAATAGGAATGGTTTTGTTCACAGGCTCTGCCTGTTAGATTCAAAGAGTGTTCAGGCCCAGAAAATAAAGTCAGCGTCTTTCTCAAAAATTAAACACACGCACAAGTCTTCCTTTCTGTCTGCAGTGAGCACTGCTTAACTGTGGAAAAGTTCATCATGCCTGAAAATATGTATCTTTGCTTTTGATCCAAAGCAAGAGGATAGGGATAAAGATGTCATATTGTCTGTCTTTGATAAAATGAATTGCCAAGGATTTTGCTTCAGAAAGATCAACAAAAGACCCGCACGACCCTGTAGAGTGAGGTCTGAGTTTGGGCTGGGGATTGGAAGGCAGGGGTATTGTGTCCTGTTGGTTCTCGGCTTTCTCACTAGCCCATGTTTGTGACCTCAGGCGAGGTACTTAAGCTCTTTGTACCTTTATTCCTCCATTTGAAAATCTGGGATAATACTTGCCGCCTACTTAACCTCCAAGGGATATGTGAGGATTAGCCAATTAAGGTTTGCCAAATGCTTGGGAGTCAATGGAGGGAAAAATCTATATGAATATAAGCTATTGTCATTCCCCTCTGTCTTCCTCTTCTCTCTCCCTTCCACCTCTGCTTCCATGCTCTCTCTTTCAAAGGCTCACAGTCCTGGGAGACTCAATGAGCACTGCCTGTGGTTTTACTTCTGGATGTTATTGTGGAATGTAGCCATCTCTTATTATTAAGTGATTTGTTTGAAACTGGTCCTTTCTATAGCATTAGAGGAGGTTTGCAAATCAAACACCCTCAACTATCAGTGAGGCACGCTGAGAGTGTGGCTTAAGTTTTCCTTTGGGTTTATCTTTAACATCCTGTAAAAAGGAAAAAGCAATGATCTTAACAGAAAATAGTATATACAATTTGTAAATATCTACCATTAAGGATTCAAAATTCGCCACGTATAAAAATGAGGTCAATTTAGAGCCCTTGTCACAACCCTTAAAAAATTCCCCCTTTTAATCAACATAATAATAATAATATTTATATTTCATAAACATTGTTCCTTTGGTTGTTATAGCCAAATGCAAAACAAGTATAGTCATGACCTCATCATACTATACTCCTTTTGTAGTTGAGAAAATTGAGACGCAAAAATATTAAGTGATTTGCTCAACATAATTTAGCTAATGGGTAGCAAAGCCAGGGCTGGATTCCAAATCTCTTTATCTTCTGGTTCCAAGGGCAGTGGATTTTCCCACTATGCCTTGCAGCTATCCTACAATTATGGCCCAAGTGATATTAAGAGTCCAACCCTTGTTGCTTCGGTATCCTTGCCTTAACTTCACAGACCATGTGGGCTGTGCAATGTACATAATCTGATGCGAGAACCTCTTGGAAAGCCTAGAACACAACATTCTTCCCAAGACCACATCCCATGAGCCGTGGGATCACATCATGCCAAATGCTCAGAATTGTCTAAAGAAAGCTGGGAAGTGAGGACCCAGAACTATTAGGACAGCTTTTGTCTCTCAGTATTGTCACTCTTAAATGCCACCCTCACCATTGCTCTGCTGTGTCTGGAGTGGAGTAAGCAGTCCATCTATCAGGAATATTTGGTAGGCCCAAATGCAAAAATGGAAAATCATTTTCATCTTGTGGGATGTAATGGAGGTTGTAGTGTGCCAACAAGATCCTTCTTTCAGGACTAAAGAAAGCCCTTATTCCCTCAGATTCTGGGGGGTCCTAGGCTAATTTCCTCTCTAGGAATTCTTAATAGCCAGAGAATCACCTCTACTGAGGCCACCCTCCCTCCCTGGAAGCAGGATGCTTGGCTAGAAGGGAGGTGGTTTATTTCCGACACCTCTGCCTCAAAGCAGGACAAATCTGAAAGACCATATGATCTCCAGAACTCCCCATAAGCTTGGCTGAGGCCTTTATTATAATTGCAATATGGTTCAATTTCTACCTAGGCCCAACCCTTTTCTTTCACCTCTTATGGCTATTGTTCCCAAGAGTGCAAGCCCTATAAACGTCCTGCACACAAATTCAAGAATACCAGAGTCTGTTTCCTGGGAAGCTTGACCTGCCACAGATGGTACCAGAAGTGGCCCTAGAAAGCAAACTTCAGCCAGCTGGAAATGTTGATCCAATTGCTGCTGGAAGAAGAAGTATTAATAGCCCTTGGAATGTACTAGCAAAGCAATAGTTAAAATTGTGTGTGTGTGTGTGTGTGTGTGTGTGTGTGTGCGTGCGCATTACTGGGGATTGAACCCAAGGGGCATTCTACCTCTGAGATACACCCCCAGCCCTATTTTATTTTGAAACAGGGCCTCACTAAGTTGCTAAGGATCTCATTTAGTTGTTGGAGTTGGCCTCAAACCTACGACTCTCCTGACTCAGTCTCCCAGAACTGAGATTACAGGCATACACCACCATGCCCAGCTAATAGTTAAAATTTTACTAGTGGTCAACTAGGATGGGATACTAGTGGATGGGAATGTACTCACAAGTAGAATATTTCTTGCATCTGGGAGTTTTGTGGTAAATGGAATTTTAAGGATTTTGAAATTGGATGGTGTTTCCATCATGCATTAGAAAAAGTCTAGGAAGCCAGGTGTAGTGGCACACACCTGTAATCCAGTACTTGGGAGGCTGAGACAGGAAGGTAACAGGTTCAAGGCCAGTCTCAGCAACTTAGCAATATGCTGTTTCAAAAATAAAAGGGCTGGGGGTATAGCTTGGAGGTAGAATGCTCCTGGCTTCAATCACCAGTATCAAAAAAGAAGAAAAATAGGAGAAAGAAGAAAGGAAAGAGGAAAGAAAAGGAAAGGAGAGGAAAGGAGAGGAGAGGGGAGGGGAGGGGAGGGGAGGGGAGGGGAGGGGAAGAAAACAAAGAAGAAAAAATCTAGGGACCATTTATATATAAGAGAAAATCAAGCAAAAGCTGAAGGCAACTAACCAGCAATATAAACAAAGCGCGAAAGCCAGAAGTTTCCCTGGCAGTAGGAAGGCAGAAAAATCTGAGGATCAGAACCAGGAGTTAGGCATAAAAGTAGCAAAGTCTGCAGAGCTCCAGGGAGGTTTGAAATCCCAACTTGATAAGCTGGTTATACCAAGGTCATGGCCCTGTTTGGACAAAAGTGGGACTCTGAGATTTAGGATTAGAAACTTAAATCCTCATATTCTTCTGGGATCTCTGGAACTAGGGAAAAAGCTCATTCCTTCCTGTGTTAAAAGCTAGAGCTTCCTCCTTTGGAAGACATGGAAGCCTCCAGTTTGTAAGACAGTGTGCACCTCTCAGAGCTACCCTGTTAATCACCAGAAGAATAACTTAGGGTCAAGTTACAACATAACCCAGCTGGGGAAGGGCCCAATGTCAGAGCAAGGAAAGGGGTCATCACCGGAGGATCTGAAAGATCTTCCTGACATTAGCTAGCAAAATCCAGCAGAATATAAATGTACTGCATTCTTGGAGGCACTGGAGTAAGGGAGATGGAAGATAAAGTTGGATAAAGGATAGTTTATTATTGAAGCACTTGACCTTGATACAGGATTTCAGATCCTAGAAAAAAACCTCAATAAACATACCAATATTGTAGGGCAAATGATGAAGGGAGGAGCCAAAAGGCTCAGGAAGATGAGCATTCCGAGGTGGCTACACTATGCAATGTCAAAAAATCTGCTCGTTGATTATGTTCTGTGAGAGAGTTCAGAGGACATTCTATTTACCAAAGCAAAATGGGATGTGCTGGGGACACCAGCATTGTTAAGCATCTCAGTGGTGGCTGACCTCTGTAGACCAGGACTGATTTTGGAAGATGCTGTTGCAGAACTGGCTCTTAGATAGCAACACATTGATAGACTCCTGGGGGAAAAATAATAGAGACCAGGTGGTAGCACTTAACTATCAAAAGCAAGGTGAGATCAATTATCACACAGAGCGGCCAGGTTGTGGGAGGGTGGTATGACTCACACCATGCTATGAAGTTAATAGAATACATCCTTTCCAGGGTCAAAATGAAATGAGCAGGCCACAAGGTTATTTCTCAATCTGTGCAACAGAAAGAAATGAAGGCTGAGTGAGGGTTGCTACTCCAGTAAAACACCACAGTCCCTTGCAGATTTTCTGGATGTAATCCTTTCCTCAACCCAGACACCATTCACATGCAGTAAGAAAGAGACCCTGCAAAATCATGGCATGTATTTGTTCTAATGATTCTCCCATTCCTTCTCCAAAAGGATCTACAATTATCTATTTAATAACTACATACTAAGGAAAGAAAATACTTAAGCATTTGAAGAACTGTGTGTTGACATTGATACCTGAAGACCCAAAGTATTATTGAAAGGGTATAAAGAGGACCAGTTAATAAATGGAACCCTAGCTAGAAATTGGCTCATAGTAGATTAACTGTGTATGTGGACCCAACTAGTCATCATTTATCCAGTCTCTGAATGTATAATTCTCGGGTCCAGCCCGAGAGTGGCACGAACTGACAGGGAAGTAAACGCTGACGGCCCGAATAACCAAACACCACGGGCCGGGAGATATGTCGAGCAAGATCTCATTTATTAGAAAGCCAATCGCCCTTTTAAAGTAGAGGCCATAAAGGAAACTCCCAAGCAGTAGGGTGTGACCCAATGACACGCGAGGGTCGGGTCATTACGCCCCCCTGTAACCTATCATAGGCGGAGACACCTGTTGTCTGTGAGCACGGAAGGAGGTAACGGCCTATCATAGCCCTCCTGAGGTTAGGTGGGGCTATCCGCGGGACCTCCCTCTGAGGGGTCCGCCAGCGCCATCTTTGCCATTGATATGCTGAGTCACTGCTACGTGGAAGAGGCCCGGTACTCTAGAGCAGGCTTCTGCTAGCCCACCAGGCCCTTTCATGGCACTGGGTGGAGAGCCCAGCATATAATTAGAATCAGGAGTTGACAGAACCTCTATATTGGTTTCTTGTGGGGCAAGAATTATCATAAAGGGAAAGGCCAAATGAAAGTTTCTGATATACCTTGCTACCCGGACAAGATATTAAGTCAAAAACAGTGTTTCATCCTGGGGGAAATGACAGAGATTAGAGCCAGTCTTGAAGACCTAAAGGATGCAGGGTTGGTAGCTACCACCATGTAATTGACCTGTCTGGTACATACAAAAGCCAGGTGGATCCTGCGATTTGACAGTGGAGTACCAAAAACTCAACCAAATAGTAGCCCCACTTGTAGTTGTGGTAACTTTGCTAAAGCAGATTAACATGGTCTATGATACATGTGTAAAATAAGAAACACATATATTGGTCTCTGCTCCCAGTCTCTGTCATAGTTCCTAAACCCCTCGTAATTTCCTGAGCAATAGGAATGCTAAAGAGAATCCTTTGTTCTGATACTTGGTCTTTAACTATAATTCCTGACACAGAGCTCCTCATCCATTGGAATTTCCTGAATAATAGGAACATCTTTTGTTCTAAAGAGAAGACCCTTGGTGTGCTCCTGTATAGCCTGAGGATGTGAGTTGGTTGCCAGGGGAACCAACCATGATTAGAAAGTTAGAACTTCAGCCCCTCTCCTTGAACTCAGGGGAGGGGAAGGGTCAAGTTTAGTTACTCACCAATAATGAATGATGTAATCAGCCATGTCTATGTAATGAAGCTTCTATAAAAAACAAAAAGATGTGGTTCAGATAGACATTCAGATGGCTAAACACATGGAGGTTCCTGGAGGGTGGCACCAGGAGAGGACATGGAAGCTCTTCTCCCATAACCTGCCCTGTTTATCTCTTCCATCTATATCTGACTATTCATCTGTATCCTTTGTAATATCATATACAACAAACTGGTAAACATAAGTGTTTCCCTGAGTTCTGTGAGCGGTTCAAGTTAATTATTCAAACCCAGGGAGGAGGCAGTAGGAATCTGATTCTGTGAATCAGAATCATGGGAAAAACAACCTAGGGCTTGCAATTAGCATTGAGTTGAGGGGCAGTCTTCTGCCACTGAGCCCTCAACCTAAGAATTCTGTGTTGATTGCTGAGTGAAAGAATAGAAAAATCACTTTGATTTGTTTTTTTTTTTTTCCTGTACACTGCCCATGGCCTGCAGCTATTGACCTGCATTGGGATGAGCCACACTACATACTTACAATCTTGTCTGTGGGCTACTCTTAACTTTTTCCCTCCCTCATAATATAATGATCAGGCCACTCAGGCATTCTGAGATCTATGCATTTGTCCACATTAGACAAGAAGTGGCGAGCATTTGGGATACCTTGGTAAGACCCAGGAAGTCCAGAAGATGGAAGGTATATAATGAAGGGTTAGGAAATTGGGGGGGGGGTCTAGTGGTTGTTTGGATATGCTAGAACATTGCCTTCATGATAAAGGACAAAGAATTGTCTATTGCCGTTCCCACCACCAAGGAGGAAGCACAGTGCCACGTGGGCCTCTTCAGCTTCCGGATGCAGCACATTACACACTTGTTTAAACAGTGCCAAATGTTTATTGCTATGTTCAAAACAGAGCTTGAAACAATAATCATTTTCTTCATAGTTTCTGTGGGACAGGAATCTAGGAATCTCATCTAGAAGAAATTAGCTTGGGTCTCTCAAGAACTTGCAACAGTGGTTGGACTTAGATAGTGGAGGAATAGAGGAGGACAGCCAGGAAGGACCAGACATATCTTATCTCTCTCTCTCTCTCTCTCTCTCTCTCTCTTACTTTCTCTGTAGTCTGAGAATCTTTCCAGATACTTTCTCCATGTAGAGTAGCTGGGCTTCTTCACAGCATGATGACTAGGTTCCAAAAGCAACCATTCTCCAGAAGGCCAGGTAGAAATTGCACATTATTTTCTAGCTCAGTCTCAAAAAATCATGGAGCATTTTTGTCACTCTCAATAACAACATAAAGAATAACAGTACTTTTGTTAAGGAAGAAAGTCAAAATGGGATGTCATTAGTTCAGGACACTTAAACTGGAGTCAGGAGGCATTTTTAATTAGGTCTCCAACATCTCCGCAGATCAGTCTTTGAACTGGGCTGCAGACATGACCCCCACCTCTCTGCCACCCCCACCACCACCCCTGTCCCCCACCCATGTGAGAGATAACTTCTGCATTGGGCCAAACTGCAGTTTCTTGAAACATTACTTGTTAATCTCTGCTGACCTTCTGTACAACAGAGCCCTTTCCTCAAACGACCCAGAGACTGAAAGAACACCCAAACCCTTTCTTACAAGATAGCTTAATTTTTGTCAGCAACAATCACAATACCTGAATAACAAGTGATGCAATGTCCAACCGATTCCCACTTGCAGTTTGGAGCTGTAGATGCAGCTGCCATTTTGTAAAACCTGGGAGCACATTTTCAAGACTGCTTGAATCTGTGTTTTTCCCAGGTTGCAATGCTAATTAGCCCCAAATAAATGTAATTTATTTATTATTGACAAGGTTGATTTTATTCTCTGTCAATGCTTTTTAGTCAAACTCCTTTGGGTGCAAGGAATAGAGACTCACTCAAAGTGAACTACCAAAGGCTGCTGGGAGGGACAAAAACAAACTAGAAACAGGAACTGCAGCTGTCCAACAACTGAAGGTGAATCCCTCTCACCTCAGTAGCGTGGGTCATGGGGTCTCTCTCCAGTGCTCTTGAATATTACTTGACTGTTCTCTACCTTTCAGTTTCTCCCTCCTGGTCCTTACCCACCTTCTCCTGTCTATGTCCTTTCCTGATCTCCTCCACTGACTCTCAGTTTTTACCCTCTTAGAATTTGACTTAGCATGGTAGCCTCCCCAGCATGTCTACATTAAGATGTTTCAACATTAGCTCTCACCATTGTCTTATTCTTTAGGAATTTTGTGGTTCAAATTCCCAGCAAAGGGAGAATTTTCTGGCCTCAAAATGGATTGTCTGTGTTTAGGTCACATCCTTTGCTTGTTCATTTAGCAACCACTTTCATGTAAAGAAACACTCAGCTCCTAGCAATTCAAGCTGGAAGGGGAAGGCAGACATGCCAGCCTTCCATGGCTGCATATCCATCAGCAAAATCCAGTGTGGTGGTGGACATCCAAAGGATTATGTTGTGGATCCTTAAAATAAGAAAAGGAAAAGGTATTGCAAAACCCAGAGTTATTAAGAAGATTCAATATTGTATTTTGAACATATATTCACATGCATTCACAGATTCATTTATTAAGAATCATTATATCAAGTTAACATCTATGGCAATTAATCTAGCAAACTGATATTTAAGGATGAATGTTTTGTTTCCATAAATGCTTATTGCAATCTCCTTCCTTAACATGCAACCACATGCAAGCTCTGTTGGACCTTCAAGAGTTGAGACTGAATCAAGTTTAAAGCAATTAGGCACTCAAATGAATGCTGGACTGATATATAGATTTTAGCATTGTATTTTCTTGGATTCTTTTTAGAAGGAGGGAAACTCAGAAATTATTCTTTGTTCAATAATAAAGGCTTGAAAAATGTATCTGTTTTTAACTGCATGTGGTATCTACTCAAATCTGTATTGGAATATTACACTAAATGCTTTGTAGGCTTTTTCCCCCACTCATTTTCAGTCTCTCACAGCATCTCACTCCTTAATCAATTCATATTTTCTCAACACAGACTGCATTGCCACCAAGCTATCAAATAGTAATTTTTTAGAACTCAGAATGAAAAGGAAAAACCCAACTGACCAAACAAATAAACAAGAATAAAGCTTCAGGAAACTTTTGCACCCGTACCAGTGGGCTAGGGCATCCGTCTCTCCTCACTGGTGGCTGAATTCAGATTGGCACCTGATATGATGATGGGAAATTTTTAATTCCAGGTTTTTAGGAACCTAAAATGACTTTCCTTCCCTTGTCTTCAGGAAAGCCTGCAAATACCAAATCCAATTATGAGAGAGATTTAATTTCCCTTTGGGTCTATGACATAGCACAACAATTATCTGTGGATGTTTTAAACAAATTCATAATGTAGAATTCTCCTGGTTCATCGCAGATCAAGTCCCCAGGAAAGGATACCGCGATTGGCGTCATCTGCTGACATTCATGCATGATTCAGCACCTCTAGACAACGATTTGGTAGAAGCTGTTTTTCCATTACAAGCCAGATTCTGTCTTCTTGCTAGAAACGGAAAGGAGCAGAACTCCCAGCTTGTACAGATGGCTGCCTCCTGTAACAGCCAGCGCCCAGAAGCAATCCAGGCTCTCGCAGGTGTTGCTCCACGCACTTTTCAGTGGCATTGTAGAGACAAGGGAACTAGGTGATTGACGAATTCTCACTCATCCTCTGGCTGCTTTTGCATTTGTTGATACAGTTTCTGTGTTTATATGGATGATTAGGCTGAGAATTTCCTGGGTCCACCACCCCCAGATTGTATCAAAAATAATCAATCTTATTTGACTGTCTCAACATTTTGGCTATTTTAGTTGTTAAGGCAACCAGATCTGATGAAGTGTTCACTCATCAATTTGATGTTCAGCAATTGTCTGTCATGATTCTGAAATTGGAGGGGGGGATAAAAATCAACTGTCAAAACAGTCAATCCAAAACAATCAACCCAATCATGAATTTCTCCCTAACACCAGAGAGCAGGGCTTCTCTCCTCCTCCCACCCCCGTTTTTCCCCCTTCCTCCTCTCCATGGATCTGTCCCTCCCACAAACAGTTTCTGTCCTCAAGTGATGCTGATGAGCCACAGACAAGGGAAGTATTTTAGGTTTGCAAGCTTATATTTTCCTAAAAGGGTTCCCTTCCCTTTGCTTTGATGTTGATTGTTCTTTGCTAGTGGGCAGTCCTAAAAGGATGTGTACGTTGTAGTGATGGAAAATGTTGATCTTGATGGAGAATTTAGGCAGAACTGCCCTTTGCTTTCTCTTTCGGCATTCATTTCACTTTTCAGGGAGCACAGTTCCAAAGCCAGTGAGAGGCACTGGCTTGCACAATCCCTTCCTGTCCCTGAGCCTGCTCCAACCTCCTTGGAACAGAAGAGTTCCCAGTCTGGCCCTGGTGTGGGATGCGACTGGCTTTCCAAGTTGGGAAATGTGTTAGTAATTACTTTTTACTGCTGTCTCCATTTGAGTTTCCACACTTATTCCTACCAGCCTGTGTTTCTCCACCCAGCTTCCTACCTCATCCTGACTGCTAATTTAACCCTGGCTCCCTTCCTTCAGAAACATTTGACCTTGCACAAGAACTTGGCATCAACTTCTCTCCTCCCGCTTCCCCAGAAGAGAAGCGCTGGGCTGGGATAATTAGCATAAGCGGCAGCACTGCCAGGCTGCCTGCCCCTGCACACGGGGCTCCAGCTGGTGCAACACTAGCCCCCTTTTCTGGGCAAAAGGGCTGTGGCCACCAGTTGCCAGGAGACCTTGTCTAACATTTTGCTTCAAGATGGTGTTACCAGGGATGTGGATATGGACTAAGCCAATTAGCTCCTTCAGTTGGAAAAAAAATGTATAGGAAAAAAATGTAGAAGCAATGAGCTTTGGATTTGAAAGAACTCTGTTTATTTATTTTTATTTTAATGAAGAAAGGGTATTCTGTGTTAATTGAGAATCTGTAAAGGGTTATAAGAAACCAGAAGTTTTTGAACCTGCTTAGAACAAACTTTGCAATCACTTAATAAATGCCCATTCCTTCCTTCTGTTGATAAGCTGATTACGTACCACTTTTGTCCCTCATTAATTAAACTGCCAAGGACAAATACCGGTATAGTTTCATAAGTGAAATGCTATCATATTGGTACATGAAAATAATACTACTTCAATTCTTTAAGACATATAGTCCACAATTTCATATTTTCACTAATTCAATCTTCTCCCTTATTACAGCGAATGAGTATGGGCTCACAGTATAGATTTGTGAGTCTATGTTCTTAGAGTTTATAGACTATAACTATATTGTACAACGCCTTGGGTTATAGGGATGTGGTATAGAGCTTGAAATTAGTTGGGTAGAAATGGTGATAGAAACTATGTATAGGAACATTGACTCATGTCATTTACAGTACACATTCAATACAACCCAGACTATGAAGGGGCATATATAGTACAAAACTGTAGATTCCATTCTATCCATCTATTTCTTGGGCAAGAGGCAGGAAGAGACTTACAGGCGGTAGCAACTATATGGGTCGAAGTAATAAGGCCTTTGTAGTAGGAGATGCATAGCCAAAGATGGGATTTCTCCATATCATTCCATCTCTTAGATAAACGAAAATGGAGACTTTTCCTAATAATTTGAGTTTTCTCTACCTCTACTTTGGAGGAGTCGTTTCTTAATTAAACATGGGTTTTCAGTAATGAAGTACACTGTGTATGGCCAGCAAGAGTGGATGTGGGACAAGAGCTCAGGCTCTAAAGCTAAAGTCCTGGCTTGAATAGTTACCATTTATTAGCTGTAGGACTGCCAAAAGTAGAATTTTTAATAAGTTAAAAACTTGACTGTCATTACAAATATACAAAAATTATATGTTACAATTAGAATTGTAAAACTGATTCCAGAATTGAACAGACTAGGTTTATATCTACATATAGATTATGTAGGTGAGTAGGTAGATAGATGGGTAGAATATGCCTTAGGAACTATATTTTCTGCTAGACAGATATCATTTGCATTTTGATCAGACAGAAATCTACAAGTTAACCATAGGTTTACAGAATGTGGTCCTAATCAATAATAAACAATTAAGTCAATCAAAGGTACATTCTCCTAGAGAATTAATAACCCATAAGCTCCAGTATGATACATGAAAGGACATATAGTCATATTTTTGCCTCAGTTTCAGATGTGGGGTAATTTTTCTTAACAGGACTTAGAGAAAATTACTTACGCTGAACCTCACTACCTTTATCTGAAAGATGGTAATGACAATATCTCCCTTATAGATTGCTGCAAGATTTATATGAAATTATATATCTAAAACATTACCTGTAATACCTCAATAAATGGTGATTCTCTTCTCTCTGTAGACCCTTTATTCCATATTATCTGACATTTTGCCAATCAGATCTTTCAATTGGTGCTTCCAAATAATACCAAAATAATGGTGATTGATGGCTATGATGGTGAGCCTGAGATTCTTCACAGTCTTCCATGTCATTACAGATAAAACTATGTATTCAGCATAGTATTAATGTAAAGTGTAATTTTTTATGTTCTACTTCTCAAAAAGCTCATTATCCATGGACCTTAACTCAGTTAAAACAAAATATCCAGTTAACCAAAACCATATTTTCCAGATTATCAAGCATAAAAGAAAATTTTAGCAAGGGTTTTCACTTGGAACACCAACTTGAATTCAGAAGTGCCTGTGTTAAAAGGTAGATTTGAACAAATGCCCTCTCGATTTTCTTTCTAGTCTAAGATTTTATAATAAGTAGGAAAGGATATCTAAGAAAAATAATATAGAGAAAGGAGAAAGCCCATGCATTTTAGTCCTCAGAAAAAAAGAATTACAATTGTATATTAAAAATAATGACTATGGTGACAGTATTTTTATTTCTTTAAAAACATGTAATTATGAACAATTTTAAACATATAGACAATGATAAAGTACTCAGGTACCCAACACTCATATTTAACAACACATCTTAACACTTTGCCACATCTCCTTGAGATTTTATTAAAAAAAGAAAATAATATAAAATGGAATCTCTCTTTGCATCCTCTACTCCTTCCCTACCCCAACTCCCAGGGGTAACTGTCATTCTGGAGTTGATCTATATCTCTACAGCAATGTTGCATGCTCATAACAATATACAGCATAATTTGGTGAGATTTTAGACTTTACTCAAGTGTTAGCATATGGTATCCTCTTAAACTTGCATTTTTTTCCCAATCAACATGTAGTTTTAAAATTTTATCTGTGTAACGACATCTAGATCTACTTTACCTTAAATTCTAAATGCAGGGACACCTCTACCACTGAGCTACATCCTCAGCCCTTTGTATTTTTTATTTTGAGATAGGGTCTTGCTATGTTGCCCAAGCTATCCTGGAACTTGAGATCCTCCAGCCTCAGCCTCCCAAGGCACGGGGATTACAGGTGTGCCCCACCATTCCCACCTAAACCATTTCTTTATTGAGTTACTTTCACCAATGTTTTGCTCCTCAAAAACTATCTTTATATACACAAAAGATTCCATGGATTATAGGTAATGTACACATTCTACTTTAGTAGATACTGCCAAATTAATTCCAAAGTGACTACACTGATTTATGTGGCTACTAGCATGCATATTTTCATATGATTATAGCCATGTGATTTGCCTTTTCAATGAACTGGCTGTTCCTAATCTGAGCCCATTTTCCTATTAGGTTGTTATTTTTTAACATAATTTTACATATTGATTTGCAAGTATACTGTGTGTGTGTGTGTGTGTGTGTGTGTGTGTGTGTGTGTGTGTATTCCTTTGATGGTTATATGCATTGAAAATATTTTCTAGTACTTGCATTATACTTTTGCTTGGCTTATGTAGCATGTATTCTTTTTTTATATATATTCATTTATTGGTGCATTGTAATTATACATTTGATAAGTGTCAGGTTAGCAGAATCATACATGCACACATTGCTCATTTAGCCCTCCCTCAAATCCCACCCTATTCCCGCCCCCTTCCCTCCCTTTCGTGCTCTGCATAGTGATTGAGTCATATAAGTGTGTATATATACATCATGTGCTTTAGTGTGTTTCCCTCCACCCCCCTCCCAACTCCCTCAGTTAGGTCATCATCTTTGTTCATCTAAAGTTTTCTTCTTCTTTGACTGGAGTCTCTTCTAAGTCCCATTCTATCTAGCTTCCACATATTAGGGAGAACATCCAACTATTCACTCTTTGTGACTGACTAATCTCACTTGGCATAATGTTCTCTAGTTCTATTTCCCTGCAAATGATGTAATTTTGTTCTTCTTTATGGCTGCATAAAATTCCATTGTGTACATATCCCATAGTCTTGTAATCCATTCATCTGTTAATGGACACCTTGGCTGGTTCCAAAGTTTGGCAAGTGTGAATTGTGCAGCTATAAACATAGATACACATGCATTAGTCTGGTAGTTTGGTTTCTGATCTTTTGGGTAGATGCCTAGAAGTGGTATTGCTAGGTCATATGGTAGGTTTATTCCCATTCTTCTGAGGATCCTCCACACTGTTTTTCAAAGTGGTTGCACTAATTTTCAATCCCACCAGCAGTGTAGTAGAGTTCCTACTTCTCCACATCCTCACCAGCATTTGTTGTTGTTTGTGTTTTTAATGATTGCCATTCTTATTGGGGTTAGGTGAAATCTCAGGGTAGTTTTGACTTGCATCTCTCTGACTGCTAATGATGTTGAACATTTTTTCATACATGTATTGGCCATTTGTATTTCTTCTGTGAAGTGTCTATATAGTTCACTTGCCCATTTTTTGATTGGGTTATTTGTTTTTTTAGTGGTGATTTTTTCAAGTTCTCTGTATATTCAAGATATTAGTCCTCTATCAGAGGAGTAGCTGGCAAAAATCTTCTCCCATTCTGTCAGCTCTCCATTGAGGATCTTGATTATTTCCTTTGCTGCAATCCCATGTATTGATCCTCATTTTAATTTCCTGTGTCTTTGGGGTCTTGTTGAGGAAGTCTTTACCTGTGCCTATGTGTTGAAGTGTTGGACCTATGTCCTCTTCGAGTAGCTGCAAGGTCTCTGGTCTGATTTTTAGGTCTTTGATCCATCTTGAATTGACTCTTGTACAAGGTGAGAAGGTGGGGTTTATTTCTATTTTTCTACATATGGTTAGCCAGTTTTGCCAGCACCATTTGTTGAAAAGGCTATCTTTCTTCCAGTGGATGTTTTTAACCCCTTTGTCAAAAATCAATTGGCTGTAGGTATGTGGATTTATTTCAGAGTCTTCTATTCTGCTCCATTGATCTATGTGTCTGCTTTTGTGCAAATACCATGCTGTTTTTATTACTATGGCTTTGTAGTATAGTTTGAAGTCAGGTATTGTGATGCCTCCTGCATGGTTCTTGTTGCTGAGAACTACTTTGGCTATTCTGGGTTTTTTGTTCTTCCAGATGAATTTAAGGACAGATTTTTCTAAGTCGGTGAAAAATGACTTTGGTAGTTTAATGGGTATTGCATTGACTCTGTAGATCACTTTTGGAAGAATGACCATTTTGATGATATTTATTCTGCCTACCCAAAAGCATGGGAGATCTTTCCATCATCTAAGATCTATCTTTCCATCATCTAAGATCTTCTTCAATTTCTTTTTTCAGTGTTTTATAATTTTCTTTGTAGAGGTCTTTTACCTCCTTGGTTAGGTTTATTCCCAAGTATTTTATTGTTTTGGGGGATATTGTGAGTGGAAATGTCTTCTGGATTTCTTTTTCAGTGGATTTACGGTTGGCATACAGAAAAGCTTCTGATTTTTTAAGATTGATTTTGTATCCAGACACTTTGCTGAATTTGTTGATCAGTTCTATAAGCCTCTTGGTTGAGTTTGTTGGATCTTCTAAGTATAATATCATGTCATCTGCAAATAGAGATAGTTTCAGCTCTTCTTTTCTTATTTGTACTCCTTTTATTTCCTTCTCTTGCCTTATTGCTCTGGCTAGAGTTTCAAGTACTATATTGAAAAGGAGTGGTGACAGCAGACATCCTTGTCTTGTTCCTGTTTTTAAGGGGAACTCTTGAAGTTTTTCCCCATTCAGAATGATGTTGGCTGTGGGCCTATTGTATATTGCCTTTATGATGTTGAGGTATGTTCCTTCTATTCCAAATCTCTGCAGTGTTTTTAGCATGAATGGGTGCTGGATTTTGTCAAATGCTTTTTCAGCATCTATTGAAATGATCATGTGATTTTTGTCTTTGGTTCTGTTTATGTGGTGTATTACATGAATTGTTTTAGGTATGTTGAACCAGCCTTGCATCCCTGGGATAAACCCGACTTGGTCACGGTGTATAATTTTCTTGATGTGGTTTTGAATGTGTGTTGCTAGTAATTTGTTTAGAAGTTTTGTGTCTAAGTTCATCAATGACATGGGTCTGTAGTTTTCTTTCCTTGAGCTGTCTCTATTTGGTTTTGGTATTAATGTGATATTGGCTTCATAGAATGTATTTGGGAGAGTCCCCTTTCTTTCTATTTCATGGAATAAATTGAGAAATATTGGGATTAGCTCTTCTATAAAGGTTTTATAGAATTCACCTGGGATACCATCTAGAGCTGGGCTTTTCTTTGATGGTAAGCTCTTTATTGCTGCTTCAATCTCTTTGATTGTTATTTGTTGGTTTAATTTTTCTATATCTTCTTGATTCATTTTGGGAGGGTTGTATGTGTCTAAAAATTTGTCAATTTCTTCTAGGTTTTCCATTTTGTTTGAGTATATCTTTTCAAAGTAGTTTCTGATAATCCTCTGTATTTCCACACTGTCGGTGGTGATATCTCCTTTTTCATCTCTTATTTTGGTAATTTGGGTTGATTCTCTCTTTCTTTTGGTTAGGTTGGCTAATGGTTTATCTATCTTGTGTATTTTTTTTGAGAAACCAGCTTTTGGTTTTGGTGATTTTTTTATTGTTTTTTTATTCTCCACTTCATTGATTTCTGCTCTAATTTCAATAATTTCCTGTCTTCTACTGGCTTTGGGTTAGACTGTTCCTGCTTTTCAAGGGCTTTGAGGTGTGTCATTAGGTTGTTTATTTGGTGCTTTTCAGTTCTATTTATGTGAGCCCTCAGTGCTATGAATTTTCCTCTTAATACTGCTTTCAATGTGTCCCAGAGATTTTGATATGTTGTTTCCCTATTTTCATTTGTTTCTAGGAATTTCTTTATTTCCTCCCTTATTTCCTCTTTGACCCATTCTTCATTCAGTAGTGTGGTGTTCAGTCTCCACGTGTTTATGAGATTTCTCTGTGTCTTCTTACAGTTGATTTCTAGTTTCATACCATTATGGTCTGAAAATATGCAGGGGATTATGTTACATTTTTTGAATTTGCTAGTACTTGCTTTGTGGCCTAGAATATGGTCTATTTTAGAGAAGGTTCCATGAGCAGCTGATAAAAATGTGAATTTGGCTGTAGTTGGGTGGAATATTCTGTATGTGTCTAGTAGGTCTATTTGACCTATGGAGTTCCTTAGGTCTGAGGCATCTTTACTGACCTTTTTGTCTTGAAGATCGATCGAGTGGTGTGAGAGGAGTGTTGAAGTCTACCAATATTATTGTACTAGGATCTATGTGTGACTTAAAGTCACGAAGAATTTGTTTTATGAAGGTGGTTGCACCTATATTTGGGGCATACATGTTGACTATTGGTATATCCTCTTGCTGGATTGGTCCTTTTACCAGTAAAAAGTGACCTTCTTTGTCTCTTCTGATAAGTTTAGGCTTGAAGTCTAATTTGTCTGATATCATAGTTGCTACTCCTGCTTGTCTTCGTGTTCCACTGGCGTGGATTACCTTGCTCCAGCCTTTTACTTTTAGTTTGTAAGTGTCTTTATTTGTAAGGTGTGTTTCTTGTAAGCAGCATATAGATGGATTAAGATTTTTGATCCATTTTGCTACCTTATGTCTTTTGACTGGTGAATTGAGTCCGTTTATATTCAGCGTGGTTATTGAGAGATGATTCTTAATTCCTAACATTTTGAGTTTTGACTTCTGTTTGAGGTAGTGTTTTTTTTTTCCTTTTCTTAGTTGGCTGTTTGATGGAAGTTATTGTGTCTTTGGTTCTGGCGTTTATTTATTATCTCTTCTTTATAGTTAATCTCTGAGTATTTTCTCTAATGCTGGTTTGGCAGACATAAATTCTTTCAGCTTCTGTTTGTCGTGGAAGGTTTTTATTTCCCCACTAACTTTTATAGATATCTTTGCTGAGTAGGTAAATCTTGGTTGGAAGTTGTTTTCTTTCAGAGTTTGGAATATGTTGCCGCAGGCCCTCCTGGCTTTCGTGATGTGGTTTGGAAGGTTGGGGGTGATTCTTATTGGTTTTCCTCTGTTTGTTACTTGGTTTTTTTCTCTGGTTGCCTTTAAGATTCTCTCCTTGGCCTCTACGTTAGTCAATTTGACTATTATGTGACGTGGTGAACCTCTTCTCTGATCTTGTCTATTAGGGGTTCTATATGTTTCTTGTACCTGGGTGTCAACCTCCCTTTCTATGTTTGAGAAATTTTCCAATATTACTTCTCTGAAAAGATTGTTTATTCCGTTGGTTTCAGCTTCTATTCCCTCTTCTATGCCTATTACTCTTAGGTTTGCTCTTTTTAAGTTGGCCGAGATCTCTTTGATGTCCAATTCATGCTGTCGATTTGTTTTTTCTATATTATATACTATGCACTCACTTTTGGAGTGGTCATCTTCTAATAGTGAGATTCTGTTTTCTATGTGGTCTAGTCTACTGTTAATAGTTTGTATTGATGCCTTCATTTCAGTTATTGCATCCTTTACTTCCTTCAGAGCCTCTATTTGATTCCTATTTGGGGTGTCAGATTCTTTGCTTATTTGATCCTTCGTTTGTTTCAGGCTCTCTCTGAAATCGTTTCGGAAATCCTGTATCATTTCTACTACTAAAGTTCTGAATTGTCCTTCTGGCAATTCCTGCATTTCTGTGGTGATGGGTTCTATTATTGTGGAGTTGTGGGAGTTCATTGTTTCTTTGTTGTTCCTCCTTCCCATGATTTCAGGTTTCTTATGTTTATATCTTTGTTGCTTTTGATATCTCTCTCTCACTCTGTAGGTTTCCTGTGTCTAATCACTCTCCCTGTATAGTAACCTCTTCTGGATGTAGATATTTATTACTAGGTGAGCCTTAAAGGTGGCTAGCCTCTACTGTATGGTTATTCTTAGCTCTTTGTTGTGTGTTTATCACCCTTTAATATGTTCTTTGAAATCTGTGTCCCATATCACCCCACTGTTGTTCTGCCAGTAGATTGTTGGTACTGGGTTGCAATTACTCTAGGGTTCCTTCTGTCTGCAATGGTGTTGTTGATGAGTTCCAGGTGTTGAGGTCTGTGGACCTGTCTGTCACATCTGTAATAGGGGTAGACTCAGAGATGTGGGTAGGTCACTTTGTACCTGTGCATTTTTAACTTCAATGTGCGGGCTGCTGATTGGTTCCATTTGTCAGTGGTAGTTAGTTTGTCTTTGGTGTCTGACAGTCTTTTCTGGTGGTTCACCTATTTGGCCTGAGCACAGGTGAAGAACACTGGCACTCTGCTTCCTGAGTCCCTCTGTCTCTTCCTGTTTAGGCAGAGGCCCTCTTGGGCTGGCCTGGGCGCAGGTGGGGGAAGGCTCACCCTCTTCACTGCCTGTGTCCCTTTTTCTCTCTGCCTGGTCACAGGTGGAGGACACCGGCACTCTCCGCAGGTTAGGCCAAGTCCCAAGTCCTTCTCAGGCTGGCCTGGGCACAGGTGGGGGAAGGCTCACCCTCTTTTCTGCCTG